>VXAC01002073.1:2547799-2566106 GCA_013399225.1 Rhipidura dahli
TTCTTTTTTTTTTTTTTTAATCTGGGAGGTTGGTGCAGGCCAGCTGCAAAACTTGTGTTTATCTGGAGCAGGATTGCACAGTTCCACCCTTACACAACATTCTCTGCAAACAGGCTGTTCATGGGCTGATAACACTTTTGCTGGTCTGTGTGCTTATTGTGCTTAATGCCTGAGAACTGTGAGAAGAATTAATGTAGTCTCATATAACACCCCCATCTGATCAGGTAGACATAGACATAACCAAAGGAAAGTTTAGACAAAGTCATGCATTGTCTTAGCCTGTCTCTATATAGGCTTTTTATGCCCCATGCAGCTCCAGCTATAGGATTGGGGTTAATCTGTTAGCATGCTTATATTTTCTGTATTTGACTGAATTTAAGGGCATGGTAAAAGGAGGTATCTGAGTGTTAGAAAACACCAGGAGACTTCTTTTTCCTCTCCTTCTTGTGATCTTTATTCCTGATGCTCTCATCACATGGATAACTCCCATTGCTCCCTTCCACATTAAAGAAATCCTGCTTAACTTTCCAGGCTGAAGTTAACTCTACCGGTTGCATGTGATGGTCCCTCATGTAGCAGCACAACTGACACTTCAGGAGTCAGGCACAGTGTCAGAGAGATGATTCTCAATACTGAGAATTCTGCTGTATTTTGGACAAAACAAATCATCCTTCATTTTCCTTGAAGTGCAGATCCAACTTTTGGTCTCCATCTACTCTAAGAGAAGGAATTCTGCCTTCACTGCTCCAAGAGAAATATGCTGATCTTTAAGCATTGCAGAAAAAAAAGAAAAAAAAATCTTTTCCAGTGCTGGTACTCTCTTGCTCCCTGTATTTGGAGCAGCAATTTATTTAGTTGAACAACTGGACATGTGATCTGATGAAATGTGGTTAGTTAGCATTTCTCATTTAATTTGCATCAAAGCAAGAAGTTTTATCAATGACAACAAAAAGCCTTTTCCAAATCCCAATGAAACATTAAGCAAGATCACAGACCTTTGGGACTTTTTTGTGCTGGAAGAGTTTTATGTGACTTGGAAATCAATCAAGTTCCATTAAGGCTCTGAAGTATGCCTGCTTTGTATTGTGCCTTTCAAAACTAGGTGGTAGTGTTCCTAGCCAGGTCTTTAGTTTACCTGGGAGAGGACTTCTGCTTATTTCTTGGTTTATATTCCTGGAAAAAAAGACAATTTCTGGTCTGCTAAGCATCTGATTAAGGTAAGTGAATCTGTAACAAAAATCACTCTGAGAAAGTTAATTTTTATCCAAAGAGATTTACCATGTTAAAAAAATCAAAAGACAGAAAACTGGAACAAAACAAAATTAAACAAAACAAAACAAAATCCCAACAAAAACAAAACATATCAGAGCACCTCTGCAAGCTGTTGGCATTTTTTTTCCCAGATGCTTATTTCAAGCATTTTATTTTTCCAGATACTGTTAAGTCACTTCCATGTTCAGCATCACACTGTTATTTCTCTTTGTCCTTTCAGATTACCTAAACTCTTCAGTTCTTCTGAGTTCTTGCAAATCACACTAAAGAATTGTGATTCCATAAACCAAATCTCACTGAATATTTCCATATTTTACATCTTTGGCTATGATATTATAAAAGAAAAATAGAAAGGAGCTGTTTGGATATTCACTCAGTTCTCTCATCTCCTCTTCCCGGTGTTTTCAGTATTGCCAGATTTTAAGCTGTGTTTCAAAAAAAAAAAAAAAGTGAAAATGTGACAATGCCTTGGAAGAATTGAATTTGAGTTTTTGGAGAGAGGGTCATTACTTTGCTATGCACTGTTTAGTCACTCAGAGGGTGGAAAAGTGGGCCTAGTGAAAAAGAGAATTCTGCTATCCTGATTCCTGCCGCTCACTTTCACATCAGTGATTACACATAACCTCTAAGATAACAGAAAATCAAGCCCTTGAGAGGTAGCTGTGGCTGTCTGAATAATGGCACTCAAACTAACCTCAAAGAAGCGATCAGGCAGGAGGTTTCAGAGGTTATGACAGCTATGCCCACTGCACTGGAAAGGGGTAGGCTTTATTTTCTGTAGGAGTTGTTCTTCTAAAGCCATTCTCTCACTACAGTGCTAATGGCTCAGCCCTTGTGGCTGGCTGACCACTGAGCCTCTGAAATACTCTGTTGTGGGCCAATGAGAATGGGTTATTTACTTCATGGGAAAAAGGCATGTAGGACACTCTACTGGCCTCATATTTCCTCATGGATAATGAAGTATTCATTGCAATCCCAGCCTCAGAAATCTGGTCTCCTGACCCAGTTATTTCAACTTCAAATGCTGTGTGCTTAAAGAAAATTAAATATAAAACAAAGCACAAAACTGGAACAGGCTGACTTGATGCTGACCTGAAATGGGGTCTTTTTTGCTGAACCGTGTTTCTATCTCAGCTTTTTTTTTTTAAAGCTTGACACTTAGAGTCAAGGGGTTTTATGTTGCTGTTCTTTGTAAGTTTGTTTCTTCCTCTAAAAGAAGAAAAAAGAAAATAGCTTTGTCTTGATGAAATCTCCCTGTTCCAAACAGCATCAAACAACATTTGGCAGCACTGACCTGACAGTCTACATCTTGCTGTTGTGCAAGTCCTTCATCTCCACATGCAGAACTCGTGTGACACCCATGAGGAAAGCTGAGCACTCTAATTAAACACGGAAGGGAAGAAAATTAAGAGAAAAAAGAGAAAACAAGGCCAAGGCAAAAAAGTGGAATTGTTTTATATGATTTTCATATTTACTTTACATTTCAGATATAGCTGAAAAAGACAACTACAATCAAGAAGCCGGGACCCAAACACTCCTAAACCTGACCTTTAAGTTTCTAAAATGATTTTGCACCTTTTCAATTGATTGTAATTGTTTTGTTAAACTTCCAATGGGCTTTAACAAGAGATTGATTTCTCCACATAACTTCAGCTGTCTCTGCAATGCAACATAGTACCTTCTGAAAAACAGTGAGAATACTTACGATAGGAAGGAAAGGAGTGCAAAAAAGACCATCAGTCCCAAGGTACACAGGGAATTAGCTGAAATTCTCAACATTGGACATCTGAATCTACCCTCTTGGATAATAGCATTCCCCTTTATGTTATTTTTAATAACAGAGTTACAGGGTATTCCCCTCAACAGCCAATCCCTATGTTAAAGTTGCAAAATCAAGTAGTTAGAGACAAAACAAATAACACTAGTTTTGGCATCCATCTCTGCACACTCTTAAATCATTCCCCTACATACATGTCTTTCTCAATGTTTATGTGTCTTTTTATCTTTTCCATTCTCTTAAATTCCTCTCAGGACTTCTTAATGACATGTCCTGCTGTCCATCTCCTTTTCTAGCCTCCTTATTTCTATTTCCCTCCCTATAAATTCCTTTCCTCATACCTACTGGCTTTGCGCCTGAGATGGGGGAATGACAGAAACGTGTTGTCATGTGGAGGATCTATTAGTGAGCAGAAACAGATAGTCATAGTCACAGGAAAAAATTAAAACCCACTTCAGATACCTGCAGGACAGCCCTGCTGTCTGAAAGATTCATGTATTTCACTGGTTAGGAGCTCTGATTGCAATCCTGTGATGTTCCACTACTGCCACCTGAAAAAGTGATGTCTTTTCTAACTGGATTTTTCCCTTGTGTGCAGCCCTGCCTCTGGTAAAAGGGATTGTTTATAACCTCATTACCTGTAATTTCAGAAGACCACACTTGGAACATTAATTCCAGTGTGGAAATTTGACTCTCCCTGTCATATCTTTTGTTAGAATATGTACACCAGTCCCAATGACAATTGATAACAACAAGGACCGTTACTAAACAAAATGTCTTCCTTACTGGCTCCTTTCTTTACCCTAAGTTTTCTAAGGTATTGTGATTTAAACAGTCTGATCAAATTCTCACATTTCCTTATAGGAACCTAATTTCTTTCATATTCACTCACTTGCATGAGTTTCATTACACTTTTTGTGATATTTCACAAAGTTATAAAGAATATGGAACCTACTTAGTTCAGATTACTCTTCCAGTACTGAATTTTGAACAATGCATGTCTTTGAGACAAATATAAAAGCAACTCTGTATATCATTTCTCAGCAGTCCAGAGAACCTCCTTTTTCAGTTTACACATCTTAAGAAAGATAACTGTCTTGAAAAGCAGCTTATGGTGTCAGCAGGGTTTCCAAGGAGTAACTCTACTCTTTACAAGCTAGAGGACTATCTATACTGCACAACACAGCAGGGCCAGGACCCTGCTAAGCTGAAGCTAATGGAGCAGATACAATCACAGGGTACACTGCGTGGATCTGCAGAGCTACCAGATCAGATCAGATCAAGAAAAGCACAGATATAATGCCACAGCACCTGCATCCTAACAAAGACTATTTATGTGTATGCAGCAAAACTGATTAAATTGTTCTGCTTCTGGAGCTACCACTTGACTGCTAGCCTGGGTATCTTTGAATTGTGCTTATGTGCTGCTATCATAATTTTGGAAGGAATGACAAGACAGCTGTAACGTAGACCAAACAGTCCTCATTAAGAATGTGAACTAGGAATACTTGCTTAATTTTACTGCCAGTGCTTGCTGCTGTCTTCTCTCATTGTTATGACCCAGCATGTGGGATCCTCCAGTCCCTGTCCCACTTGTTAAGTGTGCCATTCATTTATTTAGCTCCTAGGGATGATGAATAAGTAATGTTGAAGAGAAACTGCCAAAGCACTGTCACAGAGCCAAGGTGTATCCTAACACTTCACTGCTCCAACAGCTGGATGTGTGGGAGTCCAGGGTAGGGAACAGAATGTCCGTGTCTGAATCCTTCACTTCCTGCATTAGAAAAGTGATCTGATGACCTTGCAGTCTAGACCAGCTATGGCACATCAGCCTTCAGGACCTTAGTCTGTGGGCTTGTACTTTAAGTAGCTATCTGGATATATTTTGGGGAAGCAGAAAGAGATCAACCTCCTTGGTTGGTTGTAGCAGCATGCAGAACTCCCTCTCAGAAGGGAGCAGAAGAATCCAAGCAAGAGCAGAACAACTCCTGCTAAAATCCTGTTACAGGGAAAGGCATACTGAAGTATTTTTGCTATAGCACTCTATGCCTGTATCAGAGGACTCAGTACCTATCCTGAAGAACGTAGTTATGATTTAGCAAGATTTGTGATGAGAAAAGGTCAAGGAAGGAGAGGGAGAGACATAAATGAAAAAAAAAAAAAAAAGAAAAAAAAGAGTGACCTACAAACCTGCAGTATCTGGTTATAATCCCTATATTTCCACCCAGCTGGAGTGGCACCACCTTCTGTAATCAGCAACTAATAATGAGTCATGACTATTACATCCATGGAGTGTGTTTGTGCTATCAAAAAACTTGGCTGCCATAGAAAATTCTAATCTAGAACATATCCTTAATGAAGCACTTCCTTTAAGGTAATTAATAGACAAGCAAAATCAAAACCAAATGAATCCTCTGTTACTTTAGCAGGATAAAACAGAGCTATAGGTTTGAATGAAACATTCTCATCTTTGTCTCATTCTAATGTGGTATCTTTGTTCTGTAAACTTGGGTACCTTGAGAGGGTATTTGGTCTCTTCATTTTTGTAACAACACTTTAAATGTTGTGAGTGTTTGCAGTTTTTCCTGACATATATTTCCTCTTCTTTTTTTCTTTTTTTCTTTTTTTCTTTCATACTGTTGACAGTGATTCCTGAAGGCTCAGCTGCAGAACAGGGCTGTAAACTCCCAATGCTATTAGACATGGCACATATTTTGATCAACTTTCTACATGACCCGGTAATTTTCTTGCACATTTTCCAGTGTTAAGAAAGAAGAAAATCCTCTTATTCACCTTGGTAACTGGTTAGAGCTACTTTCTAAGATACCTCTTTCCAAAAACTTAAGTCCACACTTTGCCTTATGTATTAAAAATCATTCTTTCTCAATACATTGGCTGATGGAAATATCTTTTCTGATATGATCCCAAAAAGTATTTTTCCTTTTGAAGACCGTATCATGTCACTAGTATTAGACAGGCTATGACTAAGTAGTTTACATAGGAGCTTCTGCCATTTCATCAATAAAGAACGTGTGATGATGTATGATATCAAAGTATGACCTGCGGCTTTCTGTGATTTAATTTAATCTAGCCTCATTTCTAGTATTTAGGGCCCCATGCTAATCCAGTTTTTCCTTTTTCTTATCTATTATTCAATATCTCCTAGGATTTGTTAATTACTGCAACGTGTATGCAACAAATTTCATCAGAGCACCAGATTACAGAGCCAATATTCTCGGTGAAAATATTTAACCAGAGAAGTCAGAAGACAGACCGAGGATAATTGCACTTTCTATGCCTTTTCTTTCAGCAAAATGTTCTTTGTTGTTTTTGCAGAGTGCTTAATGACCTGAGATCAAACTAATAGATCAGTTGTCTGAATCACACCACTACTTCCTTTTTATATAGAAAACACAATAACCTATTCTCATATCTCATGTAGCTATTTAAGAGTAGTCAGGATAGCTTTTTAAATAACTTTGTCACCAGTCTGAGGTCACCTAATTCCCTGTTAATATGCAGTTTTTATATCTGTGTACTCTTCCATATCTATAGTCTTACACATTCTTATAGAAAGTGCAGTAAGGGCATGTGGAACAGACTGTTTGCTCATATATCAGTTATCTTTAGTCCATACCATCCTAAAACATAGCAGCAGCACCACCTGTTTCATGTATTAGTTTTTATTCATAAAAATAAGCAACACTCTACCATTTATTTTTGTAAGCACTGCACATTAATGTTTTCTAGCTAATTTTGTACTTTCATTTTTGGATTTCCAAAGCACTGCTTTCTTTTCTAGTCAAAGCTTTTCTCCTCATGAGATTCTTATTCTGATATTCTTGTGATTCTTATCTTCAGAGGTCATCCTTATGGGTTTTTTCCCTTGACTGGGATGTAAATGACCCTGTTTGTCTAAGGGCTATCCAAACTCATCAGAAGCAACTGTGTCATGTAAGGTACTTCAGGAGTAGGTACAGAAGGGAAATAACAGTTATCTTACTTCCATGAGTAAATGACTTTTCTTTTTTTTTTTTAAATAGGAAAAAATTCTTTCTATTCAATATCTTATATGCCTGTGCTTCAGCAAAATTATCTCTCAAAAATTGTCCTATTAAAATAAATAATTAAGGACTTTAATTTAAAATAATTCCACTGATAATCAGTATAAGCAGTTATTTGATTCTTTTATAATATCCATGCCAAAACAAAGTCTAAACAGAAGAAATTGTTATTTGTTTAAGGACTTGTGGTAAAAAAAAAAAAAAAAATCTTGTTCATCAGATTAAGAATTCTAGAACAAACTAATATTTATGTCCTGTTGCTCTTTTCCATGGGGAGTTTACTCTGAAGTTTTGGGCAGTGTCTGTCTCTAACCAAGACTCAAAATTACAGAATCTCTTCTCAACTCTCATGGCCAAGTATCTATTTTGTAAGTTTTTCCTTTGGGTTTTTGTTTTTTTTTTTTTTTTTTCCTTTCTCTTTCTTTTTTTTTTTTTTTAAAAAAAAAGGAGATTCTGGTAAAGCAGTGTGAAAGAAATGGAATTTCAAAGTGCTTTCTGACAAGTGAGTACAAGAAAAAGGTGTGAGGCCTGTGACATGCTTCCTCTTACCCTTTTCCTGGACCATAATGTTTTTTAGGGTGCTTTGGTGCATTGCTTCTCCTGCCTCAGGAGGCAGGAGTCCACCTCTCTGGCCATGCTGCCAAGAGCTCTCAGGATGTCATCCTGCATTGAGAAGGATGCAGCTACTTCACTAAGCTTTGGAAAAGCCTTTGTGTACAGTGCTGTTAAGGGAAATCAGCACCTAAGCTTCCAATTCATTGGAAACAATGAAATGCAGAGTGGTGTTACCTCTCTGGTTCAAACAGCTCACCTTGCTACACTGCAAAAACATCAGTGTGCTTGATAAAAATTTTATAGCACTCTGGTTAATAATAAAACTAATATATAAATACTAATATAAAACTAATATAAAACTAATATAAAACTTCCTGGGGGAGAAAGCTTGCATCTGTTCATGTCTGTGGTAGCATTCTTTGAGGCTTGGAGCATGGGACTGAAGGTGCTGGTACTGCAATCCCCTTTTCACCTGCTTTTCCTTCCTTCAGTTTCTAAAATAAATCTTCTGAAGTGCCGACCTGAGGACACGTGCAGGAGATAGCTGCATGCTGAGAAAGCATGTCTGACTGGGCTATGTCAATCATTTTGACTTTTCTACAAGACTTTTGATAATGGCACAGAAAGAAGCATCTGTACAGTTTATAAGGCTAAGTAATTCTGTGCAATGGCATAAGCAAATCTTCCGTGCATATTGCAAAAAACAAGGAAGCTGACATGTCTAAAATGCCATCTCTAAGGCAAAAAAACCACACCCAAGCTATTCTCTGTTCTCTAAAGCATGTATTGCATTTTCCTCAAAGGCATTTTTCTGAACTCTGCCTGAGATGAACACCAGCAAAGAAAAACATCAGCCTGCTGTTCTTTCACCAAATGTAAGTAATAATGGTATAATGATCACTCAGTCATGAAGACCTTTCCATTTACAACTCAAGCATCTTTTCTGAATGTAAGTGTATCAAAGGCCACCAAGTTCATAAAAGACCCATTTTATAAATGTCAAATTCTACTTCTTTTATGCCAAGGTTTCTGGGAAACATATAAAGAAATTAAGATATTAATATATTTAATGTGTCTCTAGCCTGCTCGGTGGAGCTGACCAAATTACAGGGTATTTGATTTTGTTCAATGGCTGTAAGAGACATCCTAGGAAACAAAACAAAGACATAGTTGCCTTAGATTAACATAGAAGTGTCTATATTTTTGAGGAAAATAGATAAAATACCCTTCTGTATAGAGTAAGAATGTTCCTTTTGACATCTATATTGAGGATATTGTGTAATTTTTGTGTTTAAGTTTTCATAGAAACTTGAATAAAATGATGTTTGTTTATACTGAAAAATATATTTTTAATGTTTTTGAGAAGCTGCAGAAAAGAAGAGACAGTTTGTCACACTAATTTGTCAACTTTTTTTTTTCCAAAGTGTATCTGAAATTCTGACTGTAATTCTTGTAAATTCCACAATTCCTGTAAAATAAGTATCTTTTTTTTAGATTCCTTTTTTTTTTTTTTTTTTCTGTTTAGGGTGATAACACAATTTTGTGATTTTACAGACAAATAACTTCAGGAAGTGTTCTGGTTCAGAAGGAGGAAATACCAGTTAGCCTCTTAGCTCAGACCTGTACTTAGACATGAGCCTGAGACACCTGAGTTCTTTCCACTGAGTCAGTACCTGTAGATAGCACTCAAGCACCGTCCTATAACAAACCAGTGAGATAATCCACGACATGCAGAAGACTTGAAACACATCTGGGGAGCCATAGATCAGATGATAAGTACATTTGTAGTAAATACTTATCCTACTTCTTAATTAAGTGCTAGTGAAATTAAAATAGTGTGTTTAAATGAAGAACTACTAAACCCCGAGTGTTTGCAGCTAGGTGGTGCCATAGGCCTGTGCAATCCCAGTCAAATTAGGGATGCTTTATGAGAGGACTTCCATTCTACACGTGATGGTGTATGAAAGCAGGCTGTGATCTAGGAGTCAGAAACTGCTTCAGAGAATGGGTTTTTCTGTCTCTAGTACTGCAGGAAAAGTAGTCACTTCAGAATTGTTTCCTGTCCCCTGACATCACTAACTCAGATAGAAATTAGAAGACCTTTTTGTGGAGCAACAGAATTTAGGTAGCAATGTCTTCTTGACATATACTGAAATTCTATATGAGCTTTTCATCAAACTCATGCATACAGGTGCTAAATATGAAATAATATATACCAAAACCACATGGCACTTAGACTGGAGTTGAACAATGCAAAATTCTAGGAGAAATTACAAACACTGATAATTCAATGTACTGCTTGATGTCTTCAGCTAGTAGTGCACGTGGAAGTACATGCTCTAATGATCCCCTCCTGAATACTATATTCAAATTTTATTATTTACCCTTAAATAGTAATCCAGTTGTTTACTTTTCCTTGACTCTCCTAAACACCTCAAAAATAGCAAGTATTTTGTTATGAAACTCCCACAGAAATCTTACATAGCTGGGTGAAACAGCAAGCTAAGTATATTTATAAGACTTATTTTCCAGATGGCATAATTTTAGACCACTCTTGAGCTTCACAGAACTAATTTAGATGAATCTTTCCTGTGCTTCCTAACAATGCAGATTTTGAGGTCAACTTCTAATTTTTACTTTACTATGTGGCACAGTATAAATAATACAGATTACAAAGGCATTATCCCTACATGAATGCTTTTAACAGAGCATCAGAACTGTGTGCTCACTGGCTTGAACCCAACAGCACACAATTACTGCAATGTAGCATTCAGATGAAGTAGGTGATGTGGTTTTCTGGAATCCCTTTCCATAACACATGCATCTGTCTAGAAGTCTGGTTCACTTTGCCCACTGCTCCAGTGCTTGCTGCAGTTCACATGGTCACAGGGCCTTTGGATGTTGTGCATTAACAGACTAGGAAAAGGGACTCCATCTGAAATGAGACTTGTCTGCCATTTAGGTGCCAAAAAGTTCAGTGAGCTATTGAGACCACCTGACTTCAAATGATATCTGAAAATTATGCCCCTGTTCTGTGCCACAAGAAGGACCTTTATAGTGTCTAACTTTGAAAACATTGAATGGATTAAAATCTTTGAGTTCCCCCTGCACTTGAAGTGGGAAACCATCACTCACAACTGCATTTCTTAGAGATGCTTTTCCTCTAGGTTATGCATTTTGTTCTCTTCTTATGATGCAGAGCTGTGGTCTTTCCTCCTCTTTCTACTTCTTTTACCATCCCCTTTCTCCTTGAATACCCACACCATGTGGAACTGTATCATCAGCAGAAAAACAATTTAGCTTACTGCAGGTGATCCATTCTTTCGTGTTCAGGACACTCTTTGCAGTTCAATAAGTACAAGTTGTATAAGTTACAGTAAGAGGGCAGTTCTATTTATTCTGTGCTCTTTGCTTATTTGTGCCTTCATTATACAGTTCTTACAGTGACATTTTCAGTGAAAATATGCACAGAGGAATTGTATGGAAAATTGTTACCTATTGCCTATCTGTATTGTGTCTTGTTTATTTTTATGCCTTTACAAGTCAAAACTCACCAAATGTAAAGAAATTACTAATGCCATTAGAAACTGCATTATTATTATTATCATCATGGGGGACCTTAGCCAGACAGGTTAGCAATAGGAATGAGGAAGTCTTCCATTAATACTTCTCCTAAACACACTTGCAAGCTAATGTGTCACAATCAGGTGCCCTGATGCCTTACTCTGTGAAGGCTCAATGCAGTGGCTTTTACCTCTGGAGATGTGGTGCATACAAACCTGGGAATGCAGCCCCTCATGTGTTTCAGTCAGATGGGATATGCTTCTGTAGGCTGTGACAGGCTGCCCTGCCCCTCTTCCCTGTGGCAACTCTGCAAAGCTGATCGCAGCCACAGCCAGAACACACAGTTCAGGGCTGTGCTAGCATCCTGCTGGGCACTCTTACACAAACATCCATCTTTGAGGTGGCAGGCTGATGAAGCGTCAAGCAGAGCATGTATTGAGCCCTTCTTGGAGCCTCTTTGTCACTGTGTAGCCATCACAGGATGATTCTCTTTTTCTCAGCAGGACTGTTTCTCACTGTCATCACACAGCCAGGCTGGTCAGATGGCTGGGTCATTGGTTATGCCAGGTCTTTCACAAGGCAGTGCTTTCCATGAGCTTTTGCCAGCTGATTTGAAGGAGGTAATTGTACATGTAAGGCTGTCAGTACAAAGTCAGTTCAAGGTATTCAAGAACAAATGGACCATAAGGGCTATGTTATTTTGGTTTTTCTTGCAAAGAAAAGAAAGGAAAAAGAAGAAAAAACCTTCAGAGAAGTCTGCTGACAATGTGTCCTGTAAATAACCTTCCTTGCTTCTTGAAGTATGATATTAGATTAATTTTAACTCGCCTTAATGGACCTGGCCAAAGGCATTGAGCCATTTCAGCATGAAAGTGGGTAATTTCCCGACTGTCGTGCAAATGTCTGGGATATCTGTAAGTGTTAGTAGGCCTTCAGAGCCAACTTGCAGATACCTAACAGTACATACACTGTTGCTATAAATAATAATCCAAAGACTGGAAGGAAATTACATCCCTTAAATAAATCAAAAGCAGTCCATATATCTGAATGCCAGATACTGTTTTTCTTTAGCATTAAAATTTCAAGGCAAGACAAATGTAACTTACCTCACTCTATCCAGCATTTTGCAGTATCACTGTCTGTACAGCACAAGGAGAATTCAGACTCAAGAGTTCCTTTGTATCACGTTGCCCACATCACAGAAGTGTCTGTCAAGATGCCCAAGGCACTTTTATGAAAAGGTAAACTAACTGAAGGCAGAACTCCACAGGCTGTAGCCTAGGCTGGAGGAATACAGTAATAGGCAGTAACAAGGTGTTGCACATGATGTCATGAACCTCTTGTGTCCTCCTTGGCCCACAAGGGCAAATATTTGAAGTCAGCAGTAATAGAGTCATTGAAAGACTTTCAGGGAATGACTGCTGAGAAGGTAGAATCAATTTCATGTCTATAGTTCTTCAGAAGACCAACAAAACTTTGCAAAAGGCAGTTCTTGCTTGAAGGAACAAACTCCCAGAAACAAACCAGAAAAACTACCCCAAAGAAACAAGTATGGAAAAACTAACAGTTGCTTACATAATAGGATTAATTAAAAAAGTGACAACTGTTTAATTTGTACGGAGAGTCAGTTTTTCTGCCTCCTCTAAAATATTTCTGAAGCAGCAGAAAATGTTCTTTTGCCTTTTTGGCACACCTATCAAGAGGCTATGAAGTTATTTCTCTTAAAAAATCTTTTGTATTTCCCCTCCTACTAAAGCTCTGGGTTTCTAATGGACAGTGCAAAAACTTCAGGGAATTTTAAACACACATTTTAAAAATGCATTTGGAAGTTCCCTCCCTATCTATTTTATTCATTTTGACTTTTTGTCTGTCACCTCAGTGCAATAATTTTCTCTACCATCATGTGAGAGCTGAAAATAGTTTTTTGTCCTTCCACCTCATCAGGTGAAAAAAAAAAATTCTCCTAATTTCCTTGTCTTCCTGGATTTAACTTCTGCATCCTTCTACCTAATTTAAATTCCATAAAGGACTTGAAATCACATTTACAACAAAAACACTCTACAGGATACCTCTGTGTTGTGTTCATGTTCTGTTCATTCATCAAATACTCTCCCACTCCATTTGGAACATACGTCACTGAGTTTCTCCTTCCTTTCAAAACATTAGGAGTTAAAGAAAGAGAACCTGCTTTTTAAGGTCCAAATGTTTGTGTGTTTTTAACAAGACACTTCACATTACTTGAATGGTTTCTCCTGTTTACCAGGAAGGTTTGCATCAACTGGAAATGAAAAAAAGTCATGCTCCAATGGATTGAGATGGTGACAAAAATTGAAAGAGATATAAAAGCTTTTCAAAGACAGTAATAAATGGACTCCTTTTTGAATGACTCTGTTAGAAAGCTAATGTATTTTCTGTACCCAAGCTCTGATTAGAATTTTGTTTCAAAGGGTAAAACAATAATGAGAGTTTGAATGGTCCTTGCTCTTTTTTTTCCTTTCCTTTCCTCCCCCTCTACAGACTCCATGAAAGTAATTTTCAGCATCACATATTTGTATATGGCCTTCCTTTCTGCCCCCACATTTACATCATACTAAGTTAAATTCCCTGGGATCTTTACACCCTAGAAATGCAAAAATAAGTCAATGTTTTATTTATAAATGTGGCAAGTACCATTCTATTGCATATACCATTCTATTATCTCAGCTGGGCTAGTTCATTTCATTTTACCTCATTTCCTATGTAACTCTGAAGTTTTGTTTCCATCTACCCTCCAATTTTAACAGTTGTGTCTAATCACATTCTCCTTTGCTCTAAATTTCCTGTGGATGCATAGGAGTCCGTAAGAAGCTTATCAGAAGCAGTTATTTGTGTTCCTATTAACATTCATCTTTTGAAGGCATTTTACTTTTTAAAAAAGAGGACTAGTCAGTGTGGCTTCAGCTTTGTACTGCATGGAAGTTTGCAAGTTACCTTACACTGCATCTTCCATCCTTGTTTTGCAGTACTTTATTACTTGAGTCCAGGGATTTCTCTCTGCCTCAGCTGTGATTTGCATTTTTCTGTTACTTACGCAGTACTTTTGTAACTGCTGTCACCTGACTGAAACAGTCCATAAACTGTTTTAACCTTCCCTTCCTGTAGGCTAAAATTTTCATCTCCATTTCAGAGGTGGAGAATATCAGCAGAGTGGAGAGCAGAGGATTGTCTCTTTAAACCTTTGAGAGGAGGCTCATGTGACCAAATGCATTGATCGTGATTTGTTTTCTTTATAATGGAAACATGGGCCATCAAGAAGACAGTACATAGAATTTGCTGACTTTTTAAGAAAATATTTTCAGTGAACTTCTGTCAGTAATGAGATGATCAACAAAAGAAGCAGCAGAAATGAAAACTGCAAGTAAGGGAAAGGGAAAGGCTGCTAATATCCAGGCTTATTTCAGTTTAATAGAAGAATGGCACAAGAAATGACTAGCTGACATGACAGAATGGGATGAGCGTATTCCAGATTTAGAGAGAAAACAAGAAGTGCAAAACAGGGTACAATACTTTAAATATGTAAAAGCAATCTGTAAGTTTATAATCTGAAGGAAGAGAAAATACTCATCTTTGATGGTCAGAAATGGTATCTATGATAGCATCATACATAAATTTGTAAATTCAGAGTATTTCCTTATATCAGTGGGATATATGACAGGACCATGACCATGGATCATGGTCATGTCAATACACATGACCTTTTCCTTATTGTTTGACTCTAGATAAATGGCTGAATCTTACAAAAACATACAACAGAGAATGTATTTCACTTTTGAGTATTCTAGGGCTCACCATTATCTGCCTTGAAATTCCCCTGTCAAAGCAGATCCTCACCCAACACAACTCGAAATGAGTTTCTGTAGAGTCACTTGTTGCATATTCAACTTTCATTAAATTGTTATCTGTTACCACAATATTCAGCCTGGAACTGTATGATGAAATAGATCAGTCTGGTGTCCCTAACCCATGTAATTCAAAGTAAAAAGTAAATTGAAAGAATGGAGCAGAGAAAAGTATTTTTAGCTGAGTACCATTTATTCTGTTCTATACTAATCACTTGCTGCCTTTGTTAAGTGACTCATTTTTTAACACTGTGCTGTTACAGTCATGCTGCTTAATGCTGTATGTGGCCAGGATCCTGCTTCTGTTAGTCATGGAATCCTACAAAGTGGAAGTGACTGAAATCCAACAATGTTCTCCTCCTATCTTGGGTTGACTTTATGATGCTATAACCCCTATCCCCTGCTTATTGCCCAGACGTGAGCCTGTGCCTTTCTGTGCCTTTAAGCCAGATCTGAGAGAGAGGAGGGGGAAAGGTGGTGGAATTCCTTCAGCAGCTGTGTTAAAAAAACACAGATAACTTGCTTGCTCTCTCCCCAGCTCTTGGCTCTGCAGCAGGGAAGAGAGGTGCATTCTCTTGCTTTTTAACTAACTTCTTGTTAATTAGCTGAAGCAAGGAGTTTCGGGGACTGTGGCTTCTTCTTCTTCTCCTGGAACTGTTCAGCTTTGCTCCAGTCCGTAACACCATCTCTGGGAGGCCCCACACTGCAGCCTGGAGGGGCCCACGCTGTGCCCCAGCTCCAGAGAGAGCAGAGCCACACCTGCAGAAAGGACTCTGAACCTGCCAGGTTTTTCTCCACAACAGGAAGGTTTTTTTTGTTTAACATTATTCATTTTGTGCCTGTGGGCACTTTGCTTGTTAAATAAACAGCTTTTTTGTCACTTTCCACCAAGAAATTTCTTTCCAAACCTGGGTGGGAGAGGAGCTGCTGAAATCTGCCTTCTGTTAGAGGACATGTTCATTTCAGACGTTTCCTCCCAATTTGTCTCAAACCGAGATGCCTCCTAAAATAAACATTTATTAATGTATCCAGATATGCAATAAGAGATGAAACAAGCTTGATTCTGATGAAGTTCAATGATGAAATTCAATGAAGTTAAGAAATGACTCCTGTGCAAAACCAACATGCAGCCAGAACAAGACCTCAGAGCACTGACTGATTATTTCCTCATCAGATCAAAGTCCTGGGGTACACTGACTGCACTGCTGTTTGGTGATCTCTTGGGTCAGATTCCAGTTCAGGGTAATTTTAGGGATGTCAGTAGGATTTCACACAAGTTGCAATGATAGGAATGCAGATTTACTGACTAATGCACATTCAACATCAGGTTGCACTGCTTATTGATGTTGAGAAGGACCCATAGGACAAACCAGAAACATTCCAACCACCGAATCTCACACAAGTCCAAGTAGCTGGAAACAATCCTAAGATTGTTTGGCTTCTCCTTTAAGCTACTGATGAAGCAGATTTCACGTTTCTAGACTGCCTATCATGTAGCATATTATCAGTCTGCATCAGAGTATGCAACTCCTTATATTCAATATAAATCTTCACTAAAATTAAAGAAACCTTTTCTGATTTTCCTGTGGTATATAGAAGGAATATTTTATTCATTAGAAAGCTAATATCCCCCTTTGTATTTTTCTAAAGGATGAAAACAAATGCAATTTTTTAAAGATTTCCTCATAGTCGTTATTTTCTCAGACCTGAAATTGTTGTATTTTGCCTCCTTTATTCTCTTAATCACAACCATTTTACTTAAGATTATCACTATTTTTGTCCTAGCATGCAACATGTTGGATGAATATCATATTTGTTATGAACAACAAAAAAAGGCTGATTCATTTCCTCTGCTTGCGGTCAGCAGGATTACAAACAGAACAGTTCAATTTTTGTAAGAAAGGAAAAAGGTGGCAGAAGAACTAGAACAGGGATGAAAACACTTTCCTATACTTACAAGCTGTGTTCCAGGATTGTCTATTTTGAAGAGTCACAAGACACAGGTAAAGCATAACCTAGTTTTAATCTCAGTGGCTTTCACTTCCCTCAAAGCATGGAGAATGCATAAATTGGTATGGTCTGACAATGCAGTGCCCACCTCTTCTTGCAGCTGTGTGATCTGATGTGTGCTGAAGACCTTGGCTGTGCTATTCATATATTTGACCTGTTAAGTGGTTGTCCTTACATACTGGAGAGATTTTATGAAAGAAGACCTCTCCTTCACAGACAAACCTGCTACAAAACCTACATGCAAACAAAAAACTAGAAGGAAACCTTTTTTCCATTATCTCTAAAGTGTACAAGCCCTTGGTGTTAGAACTGAGACAACTTTAATAGCCAAAGTTAAAAGTTATCTTGGTGCCAGGGATTAGGAAGGGGCATTACTTGTAGTTAGAAAGATTGACATCATCCCACAGCCATGGGGAGAAAGTCTGATAAAGACTTTTTTCTCTTAGCTTGTTCACTGCATGAAGGAAAAACACATTTTTGTTCTAGATTCTGACCAGGATATGCTTTTTTTTCCCCAACACCAACCACGGAGTTAAAAAAACTGCATTTCTGTCATAGGTACCAGTTACTCTCACATGCACAGGGACTTTCAGGCTAATATGTAAGCAGATGATACTGAAGACAGGATGATATTATTACATGCACAGGCAAAGCAGCTGGCTTTGCTTTATCTGAATTATGATGATGTATCTACCCTCACGGTTTGTTGTCTTTCACATAAAGCAGGATTGGCCTTGAGAAACACCTGTTTATTCCACAAGATAACAAGGCTTTGAATTTCCATACAGACCCACATCTGAGACTTTCAAAGAGCTTTACAAATATTAATCCATTAAGTATCAGTGTAAGGCATTCCCTGAGGCAGGTGTTAATTACCTCCCTTTCATAGAGCTCAAGCAAGATAGGCAAGGGCAGATCCCACCACCTTATTTTTAAGGTAATACAGCAAATCAGAGCACAATCAGAGAGAGAATAAAAGAGTTCTGACACTCATGTCTGCTGTAAAACTCTCTCCCTTTCACCAGTTTCAATGATTTTTGTCTTAAAGAAGATGAAGGGGGTGAACGGGTTAGATTTTGGCATGAGATTACAGCAGAGAAGAACTGGACAGAGTGTTGCCCCATGGATTAAGTCAAACTGCTACCCAGAATGTCGTTAAGGCTGTGGGGCTTAAAAAAAAAAAAAAA
>VXAC01002073.1:2566130-2632172 GCA_013399225.1 Rhipidura dahli
AAAAAAAAAAAGGGAAGAAAAAAAGAATATTATCTCCATGATTGCCCTAATGGATGATATTCTTCACCTGAAGCAAGCAGTACATATGCTTGGAATCAATCCTGACAAAAAGAACAATAGCATCCTCCTAACTTCTGCTGTGGGGACCTTCTAAAGCAATCTCTTTTGATGCAGTTGGGGAACAACATTATGACTCCTTTCCTGCAATTCCATTTTCCCTGTGCTATGATCAGGAGTTTCATATACTCCAGAGGAAGAAAAAAATATCAGAAGCTGATACATAATGCAGTTTATGCTTTTAAAAGAAAGAAAACAGAACAGTTTTAATGAAGAAATGGGTCTTGATTATCCTTTCCTAGTAGAGCCGTAGTAGGGTTCTTTTTTGCCAGTGTCCGTTACCATAATCTTATGGAAAAGTAGATACACGTGTGTGCAAACAAATTTCTTTTTTCATCCAAGGAGTAAGAAATTGCCCAACAGGGTACCTATTTGAACTTTCACTGACACATTTTTCAGAATTCCTCACACAGCCCTGACAGGAATAAAAAAATGCTGCTTCTTAACTGAAATTATTGGAAACTGATTATCAGAGTATTCAAGTTCAAGTTACAAGAAGAGGACAATAGAATATATCAGTATTAAGGTTATGTACAAATATTCTGCAGATAACTTCTAAATAGCCACGAATAGTTGTGGATAGGATAGGTAGGAGTACTCATACACATGAGTATTCTTGTTCAGTGATCTTATAGGAGCTTTTTTAAAAACCAATTTTGCTAAGTATTCTGGAGAAAGGACACAAACCTTTTTCACAGTTTTCATCCTGACAGGATCATTCAGCATTAAAACACACCTCTTAATAGTGTTGTTCTTCATAATAATTCTGAATGATCTTATTCTTTATTATATCTAACACTATTTTAAATCTCTTTGTTTTCCTCAAGTAGCTTTCCTGTAATAGAATCACTAAACACTCCACAGCTGGAATAACTTCTTTCTTTTAGGTCAGTGTCGGGATGTATGTTTCTCCATCCTTTTAGGCATTCCTACTGCCCAGAATACTTTCACTTTGAAATTAATCAGGCACTCTGGGTCACACTGCATTGTGTCTCTTTGAGGTATTTGCTATCATCAGTATCATCATTTGCCCTCAACCCGGACTCTGCAGTCTGAATGAGATAGATATGTTCCACCTCTCATGTGCTGGTTTTTAACATGGCAAAGATAAATCTACTGAAAGAGACATTTAAATTGGAATAACTTTTGTTAAAATTACCTGCTGAAAATGCAAATCTACAATTACCTGGGAATTCAAGGATGCCTGTCTTGTTGTGTATTATTTCACAGAAAGATCACATCACTGACTTATCTGCTCCAAGAACAAATTGCACTTGAGAGAAGTTGTACTAATTGCTTTTAATAAAGTTGCTCTGGAAGAATTAGCCATCACTACTCACCTTTAATCTGCTTACCTTTTTCAAGCTATTCATCTTTGATATACCTTCTTCCAGAACCACCACTTACAAATTTTAACTTTGGCAGCAGGCAAATAGCACAGTATTTGTGTGTTGCTGGAAAAGCAATGGTCAGCAGCATTCTATCTGGTAGCTGGCACCCAAAGTACACCAGCCATGACTTCCTTTGCATGGAAACATGTTCTATCCCTGCATGATGCATTTGCTAAGGGGCTCCAAACATATTTACATATTAAGCTATTCACTGTCTGATAAGCACATTGATCATATACTTGTCTTTCCTGTTAGTTTTAGAGGACTTCTGATACACAAATGCAGTTTTGGAAAATTCTGCATAAATTATACATACATGATAAGTATACATGGATTAGAACTCTAACCTTTTTCAGGTGAACTACAAGCATCTCATTTTTGCTGGTTTTACTGAATTCATTGTAAATCTCTCCAGTAGCTGCCAGCTTCCCTGCTAGTTGCTATGCATTATTTTGATGATCAGTTCAGCCCAGGTCTGCAATATATGTCAGAGGGCTGCTGAGAAAAATAGCATATAATCAAGAAATTGAAGTGTGCTGTAATAGAGACACAAGAGGACTGAACCAAGATTCTGTCAACTGCAACTATTTTGCCACTTTCTAAATTTGCACTATGAAGTTGCAATTTTAGTAAAATACTTTTCACTTCTTATAGTGTGGAGGTCTAATTTACAATCAAGAGAGAAGTGTACTTGTTGCTTTCTTGGCTATGACAGTTAAATCAGAGAGCCTGTGCTTAATTTTGTACTACATTAAAACATAAGGCAACATTTCAAGGGTGGGGAGAGGCCTTTAGGAGAGGTGATGGACATAGAAGCGACAATTGGTTTCCATTTATTTGTCGCCCCTGCTCATCTCTGTCATGTTTTATTTCCTTGCACTAAAAGGTCTGCTTCTACACATGAATTGCCTTTCCTTTCACTTCAGTTTCTTTCAGAATTTTAATTTGTACCTGGGGCTCTCTTTCATATATTTACTCAATGCTTGGCACAAAGCTCTGATCTCAGCTGGCCCCTCTGGAAATTTTAATTTTAACTGTTGCCTGCAAGATGCAGAGTTTAGAAATAAGCCCCTTGTAGTCTAGCTCTAGGCCATACAAAGATTACCCTTTAAAAAGTGGATAATAGTCTGCAAAATGATCACAGTTAGCCAAGCTATTTGCTCTTACATGGACAAAAATAAGGATTTGAAGGATATGTGTGCAACCGTGGCAGCTACACTTAATCCCCTGTGCTGCTGTACTCAGAGGGACAGTTCTGGTGGGAGCGAGCAACATTTTCATATTGTAAACACTCAATTTTTAATATGTGCCATTAATAATACAAGGAAAATTAAGACATGTCTTTGTATCCCATTCATGGCTTTGTATTCCATTAATCACAAGGGTAGTCGTCATTTTTACTGCTCCGTTAGGAAGGGTCTGATTTATCACAGTCTGTGAATGGTTGCAGAGAGCAAAAGATCACATCCCTGCATCCCCCCAGCCTGCTTAGTTCCTATCACCGTCATTTGATGGTGATAATGAGGGCTGGGCAGTGACACATGCAGAGACACCGAACTTTTGTGCCTGAGTCCCAGGGTTCGCTGCTGGCCGGGCTCAGAATAGGGTGGCAGTGCTCCCCTGCAGCATTCCTCATCTCCTTCTCCCTTGCTCTTCCTTCATCCCCAAACCGCTGGCATGCAGGTGCAGTTTTCCCGGTGAACCACTAGATGCCCGGAGATCTCTTCGGTTCAACATTTCTTTCAACAACCAAAGCTGTTACTAGGGCGAAGAAAGGAACAGCATCCCATCTAAGCCATCAGAACAATAGCATGTTCACTGGTGGGGAATATTTTCCAGATTAAAGTAATATCTGCCTTATAAATCTATTCAGTTCAAGCACTGAAAAGGAAAGCAGTATACGTCTTAGGGAATTTATCAATATCTCTGTTGAAAGGAATTAGATGGTTCCCTAGGGCCATGCTGAAAGAAGCCAAGAAATTAATATTACAGAGATGGAAATCTCTCAGTTGCCCCAAATAACAGATGGTTCAGCAGAAATATAGCACTTCTGGCAAAGGTATCCTTAGAAGAACTGAGCACAGTAAGAAAGAGTTAATACCATCAAATTCTGGTATTATTGCACAGTGGTATAGCATGCTTACATCAGTGTTAAATGAAAGCAGAGTATGACTCTTGAAGTACTAAACTTGTGCTGGATAAGAGCTTAAACCCTCAAGGCATGGAGCACTTAAGTACATGCTGGCCTTTGATTCTGGGCAGGGAGACCCTCTCTGAATGAGGCAGGGCACCCTTCTACTTAAGCATGGATAGGCTTTGCTGTGGCGTGGCCAAGCCCTCCATCCCACGGCAGCACAGAGAGTGGAGGGGCTGTGATTCAGTGAGCCTGCCTTGCCAAACCCAGGTGATCAGTAGCTACCATACGGCATGCCTGTCCTACTGCTCAGACATAACTGAGTTATATATCTGCTGCTTTTTAAGCATTAATTCATCCTCAGTCTACACAATGGGCCCTTTGGGATAGATTTTAGTGAGGTAAGGATCTGGCATCTGCAGTTTCTCAAGAGATTTAAAGACAGTAGATGAGTATTTGTCACATGCACCCTCATCCTAGGTTAGGGGGTTCTGTCTGAAGTAGTGTGAGCTGACAGAGCTCCCTTGACTTCCCTTAGCTTTCTCATGATCTGGGCGCTCTATTTAATGAGGGAGCATTTATCTTTCATAATATAGGTGCTTCTACTCAACCCATTCCAGCAGTTTGCACATAGTAAGAAGATGTTGAGTGAGCCATTATTTTAAAAGTGGGTCTTGCAGTGATCAATTCTGCTGCCCAAAGATACCCAGCAAATTAATACTACAGGTGGAAAACCAGCAAAACTCTCAGGACTCCTTTTGCTTTGAGTGCTACATGACCCCGCTAAATTAGAAGTCCTGCAAAAGATTGCCTCATTTTATTCTCTGACTTCTCTGAAGAGCTCTGTGAAACAGCTTGGGGGATCTTCACTACACAAAACTCTTCCAATAAAATAGGTAAAACTGTTCTTAACAGAACAGTTGTTCCTCATTTCTACAAAAGCAATCATCATATTACAGGAAGAAACTTTGTCTCCTATTTCAAACAAGAATGCTGAAATAAGCTTATATGTGCCAAGCTTCAAGGCACCACCTCTCCTCCTCTCTCTTTCTTTCTGATATTAGAATGCATTTGCTCCAGGCTGCAGCTTCAGGAGCTTGTAATACCTCACTTTTCTAGGAAACTTCAACAATAAATCCCAAGTGGTTTTCAGAATTAACTAAAAGACAAGAAACTCAGCTAGGTACAATGTTGTATAATCACTGTAACAGGCTTATATTGTGGGTTTATGCATTAGGCTTCCACCCACCTGGATTCCTCTGAAAGTCTGACCTTTCTAATGGTGAGAGTGAAAGCAGCTTAGTGACCTGAAGAGTGTGTTTTTTTCTGTCAGAATGTACTGTCTTTTTGAGAAATGTTACATTGGAACAGAACTTTCCAGAGAGTGATTAGCTAATTTAGAATTTGCTTTGAGTGCACAGATATTATCTATTTCCTAAAGAATTCTTCAATCTGTATTTTGAGTATGAATGCACTGAAAATCTGGCTAAGCTGAGGCCTTATGCTTGTAATGTACAGAGATTGCATAAATTCTATTTCATAGAATTGTTTAGGTTGGAAGAGACCCTCAAGATTATTGAGTCCAACCACAAACTTTACATTGCCAAGACCACCTTTCAGGTAGTTGTAGAATATGACAAGGTGCCACCTGAACCTTATTCTCTCCAGACTAAACTACTCCAGTTCTCTCAGCTGTTTCTCATAAATCCTGTATTCTAGACCCTTCACTGACTTTGCTCCTCTTTGGACTTGCTCATTTCCTCACACTCACTCAGGGATTTAGACCTAACTGTTCACAACCCTTCCTCTCATCCCCCCCCCCACTTTTCCCCCCAGCTCTACTGATCTGCTCTTTTTTTTCCTTCTAAATTACTTGCCTCCCTTAGAAGTTTAAGAGAGCTACAAGGCAGAGCAACTTTATGCTCAAATATCAGCACCCTATAGAAGACACTGTTCTGTAAGTGGAACAACTAGCAAGAGCCACAAATACAGTCAGAAGTCCCAAACTCCTGCCACCTTTTATCTAAAGGATTGCCTCTGATTAGAATCACTGCAGTAAAATCTTAGCAGTTCTAACCAAGAAAATCAAATAATGACCCACCTTTTTCCTGCCCCCTTCACCCACCTGGCACTGCAGAAAATCATAGTGCCGTTCTCAAATAAACCACTTTGCAAAGTCTGTTGCTGCTTGTGGAGGACCTCATAGACTATCTAATGACTCTGATGAGCAGAGACCCTGTTAACTGAGGTCTTCCCTCTTTGGGATTTCATTTGACTATGGTCATCTGATTTTATAAGAGCAAAAGCAAAAAGGAAGGGTATTTCAGAGACAGAGTGTTCTTCCTGCATCAAAAAGCAAAGCTACTAGAAGCAAAAGAGAGGCCAGTTTGGTTTTATACTCTTTTCCACTAGGACTAGGAAGGAAAGGTTTGGTTTTTCATTATAGCTCTTTCCTTGTGAAATGAGTGGTCAATATTTATAGATTTTCATTTTCAGAGAAGGAGATGAATCCTTGGACACTCACAGGTATTAATATCAGAACGAGCCGTAATAGTTTCTCTGTGGCTTTCGGTGCTCCAGAAGGTTTGGGCTTCTGCTCCAATGTGAGGCAATGCTGGGATCAGAGCAAGCTGTCATCCTGTGATCTGATTTTCTTTTTAGAGGCTTCATTTAGGCTTCAGCCATTGACATTTAGCTCATCCTAGAGCGTGCTGCATTGTGTTCCCTGATTGAGGTCTGGTCAGGCAGAAGCCTTTCTCAGCTGCACTTTTTACACATATCTATGTTTCCTTAAGGATGCCTTGGTAAGTCTGATATCAATAAATATGAGGACAGAGTCCCAGCTTTTATGTTGGCTGGGAATCACTGAGCAGGACTTCTTGCCTGGAAAAAGGTTGGAGTAGGCACTGCTCTTACGCACTTTTAATGTCCACAGTAACATATACTGCATAAAGCATCTTATCCATGCCTGTTCCTTACCCAAGCATAGCACAGCCATGATCCCTTCTGTATGCCAACAGCACAAAGGAGAGATCATTGCTGCCTCTCTTTCCCACAAAAGGGAATCTTTAAACAAGTGTAGGAAAAGCTATCTTGGAGTATCTAGAAGTGCAGGTCCCAAATAGTCTTACAAAGTGATTTTAAAGTGAGGACAAGAGGGTAGGATGAGGATAAATACATTAAGAGGGAACACTTTAGCAGAACAGCAGGAAAAGAGAGCTGTTAGGTTATGTGATAGTTACTGAGGGCTGTGATGGAGGCTCTGTTACAAACACCATCTGAAAGAACAAACTGGACTGAGTGTTACTGAGAATGCCCCAAGGAACCACGCTGTCTCTGGAGGGAGCCTGGCTGATACCTGGTTTATGGTCTGGTTTCCTAAACGCATCACATGGCTGCTCCTAACACTGACTTTAGCAAGACTTCTGGGTGTTAAATTCTTTGAGAAAATAATGGGTTATTGCTCATCAATGGTCTCATTCCCATTTCTGTATCCATGAAAGATCTGTTGGATTCTTTTAGTCTTGCAACATGCAGGAGATGCATTACTTTACCTGGCTGTAGTAGACCACGGCACTCTTTGTGAAGGGCTGATGTCCCACAGGCTTTTGCTCATAGCGGATGTAAAGTGCACCAACAGAAGCACCTGGTACCTCCTGGCTCATCTATGTGGTGTTGGAACCACCCCCTGCAGCTGCCTGGGGATAGCAGAGCTGCCATGAATGGAAGAGGTGGGTGCATTGCAGAGCCAAGCTGTCCCATGGAGCGGAGAGCAGCAGGGCTGCTTTAGTTCTGCAACATTTGTTGTGCCTCTCCTGGGCAGAGGAAGGCACATGCTGTGGGCATTGTGATGCCAGTACTCTGGTTAAATATTTACAGTTCATTTACTAGAGAAACAAGGGAAACTGCAATTATGGTTTATAGGGAAAATTATTTTCCAGCATGCAGGTTAATTTTTAATTGGTCAGATTTCTCCCACCCTTTTCCCCTAGCTATCGTCCATCTTGAACCTCCATTTTTAATTCCCTTTAAATTTGCTTGACTGACAGAGAAGACAGACGAGAGATGGAGTTAAAAACAATCTCACTAAACACTGTTTGTTTCTCTGTGACAGGCTTGGTTTTACATAAACCCTCTGCACCAGGCCCCACAGATTTAAGGACTCCCAGTGTTTAGATAAACCCACTCTGCCACAGACCTCCTCTAAATTTCAGGCTCGTTGTGGACTGAGCAGCATTACTTCCTACCTACATGGTAACAAAAAAGTAAATAAATCTGTGATACAGTCAATAAATAAATAACATTACAAATAGGCCGATTTTGGTGCTATTTAAAATATGGGCTGCTGGTGCCCTGCATGGCAATATATATACACAGAGAGCAGGATTTATGATGGTTTGCTATGTACTTTAAATATCGTGAAAACAGTCAATTTCCCTTTGTTACAGCCTAAATCTATCTTGGCAGTTCCTGCTGCAGCCTAGTTCCTGTTGCAACACGAGTCACTGAAAATGGTACAGGCTGTTTTCTAAATGGATTTAATAAGAGCTTCTGGTATGGACAGTGGTTCTTAGGTATGTTTTGCATTTTTCTTTTTTTCTTTCCAGAATGTCAGTAGATGATAGAGAGCTTTAGAACTCAGTAATTGTAAATTAGCCCATCCATTTTGCGTGGGCTAAATGGATGTTGTCATGTCTCTGTCTATGAATCCTAAGACCTCTCTTCTTCCTTCAGAGTGGTGTCTGAGCAGTTCTGTGGAGAAATGAGCCCACTATACAATGTGAACTATGTGCTGATCCTGCTTGAAACGAAATTAATTTTACCCTATCCTTCCTTTCTTGCTCCCTCTGCCTCCCCTGAGATAATGCTGTAAAGCAGATCTGGAGGCTGAGGCACACAGTAGGCAAAAAGGAAAGGCGCTGTTTGGGTGGTACCCAGGAAACATCTTGATAAAGAATATTTAGTCTGAACACCAGAAATATCTTCTGTCTGGTGAATTGTGGATTCAGCAGATCCTCCAAGCACACATCTTGGGGCCTAAAACTGCAGATTACTGAATATCTTAACTCTGTGCAGCCCTTACAAGATCATTGCCAATAGATGAGCAGAAATATTGGCTACTCTTTTTTGCCTTTTTGAGAACTTCACAAAAGTGATTCCTGAGCCCAAGTTATGCATATGAGGGGCTTTGCTGTAGTGTTTACAGACTGCATTCACAGCAGTTTTCCTGACACTGATAATTACACAGCAATCCTTCCAGAAAGTCACTGTCAGAGAGATGTAGGGCTCTGCAGAGTAAATCTCTCTCTAGGAAGTAGCTTCTGGTGGGTTAGTTGCACCGATCCCCCTGGAAACTTTAAACCACTTGTTGAGTGGACAAGAGTAGATTTCTGCATTAACCAGAGGAGTCAGCCAGGAGAAAGCTTGTGAATCTACTCTCTGCAGCAGGATGAATCCATGCTGCAGTGCAGAGAGGCATATCACAAGGCAGCATGCCTCAATTGAAGTGACTTATCTGTCTTCATCATCCATGGTTTCTAGATATCTTCTCTTTAATGTCCCATTTGGCACCAGGAAGAGAAGAGATCAGCTATGGGTGTAAGAAATTTCCAGGAAAGTGTATCAGTCTTTCTAGCCACTCTCTGCTACCTGACATTGCAGAGTCTGGTCTTCATAAACAGACCTCTCCCGTCCTTTGTTAGGCAAACCTACAGAGAGACCAAAGCAACCTGTTGGGAAAGCCCTCATATACCCATCGAGAGGTGTGCCAGCCAGATCTCTCTGCATGGAGGATGACCATGGCCTGATCATTTGGCAGCCCATTGAACACTGTTATCTGTGAAATGGGATTCTACAATAAGTAATGTAAGTGTCTGAAGGATGGGAATTTGTAAACTACACATCTCCCAGGACAGCACCATCCCTATTCAGAACCAGTAATAGACACATAAAGGCTTCTGTGTCTCTTAATTTTCGTAGGTTATCAAGTCAGCATACAAATGTCCTCATCATCTATGTAAATATCCAGTTCTTTCTTCAGCCATGATAAAATCTTAGGTTTCACAGGTTTTCACAGTGTAGCAGATTTCATAGATTCATTTTAGTTTCCTTTAAAATGTTTTTTCTACAAGAAGTTATGGCCTTTAATGCATTGTGTGTCATTTTTTTTGATAAGATAGTTTCCCTGTATTAATCGAAACTCCAGAGCACCTTCCAAGAGCTATCAAGCTTCCAATTTGCTACAAAAGCAAATTTTCAGAATGCTTCTCCATCATAGATTCAGTTTAGGCCAGTGGAGTACTGGAATTCAGATCTAATGCCTGTGCAATTATTCTGTGAAATGAGTTTCTGGAAGGCACTTAGTCAAGGCAAGAGAGCTCCAAGCAAAAAATCAGGGTTTCAGTCCTGTACTAAATTCCTGTATTTCTTGTGTGAATTTATAAATGGTGAAATACTCAACTTTTTCCACATGACCAAAACTTCATTGCATTTTTAATTCAGATGTAGCATAGTGTTTCATTTTCAGTTCTGTCTAGGAACAAGAATCCTCAACATTTCTAAATCCGAACACTTTGTTGCAATGACTCAAATGTGTCCTTCATTAAATTGTATTTCCTTTGGGTACTGAGGTGATGAAGATGTTTTCTAGAGTGGGAGGAAAATGTATGTCTTGCACATCTGTTTGCTCTCATCGGCTACACACACTGCAGTTTTCTCAATACTGCTAGTTTTGGTTGCCAAATAACGTTGATTGAAAATTTCTTCTCAGATCTTCTGGACACTTTTTTTTTTCCAATCAGGTGTCCACCATAATTCATGCTATTTGTCACCTCTGTGGTCAGTTTCAGCAATGAAGGTGAGGATTAAGTGGTCAAGAAAGATGAACTCTCAGCTTTTGTGATGATCACAGTGGTCTGGGCTCAGGGGGGCAGGTACTTCTGAATGGTCAAACTGAATGGTGATTTGAGAGCCTGAGATTTAGGTGCCTTGCCAGGAAGAAAGAAGTGCAGAAAGAAGTAAAAAAATGCTGTGATGATGAGGGAACTACTAGTAGGATAAAAACAATAAAAAAAAAACCCCAGCCCATAAATATGCTTCAAGGATTGAAGGATGAGACACAGGGAACTACACTTATATAGCCTAGGAAAGAAATAATACAGCTAAAAGACAGGAGTCTATATATACCTTTATCAGAGCCATGAATATTTGTGCTATCAAATCATTAAGGAGAGGTTAATAGATTTAATGGAAAACATGTCAGCTGCTGGGAAACACTACAGAGGAATGTCTGTATAAGCTTGACCATGGAAAGTATTAAATTTAATATCCTCAATGTTTTTATCTGTGCCCTTTCCACCCCCATGCCTCCTTCCCAATTCTGTGAAAATATGAAGTGCTGATACAACCACTTTGTAATGCTGTTGTCCTCTTTTGAACATCCTGGCTTTATTGCTTAAATACACAAGCTTGGTTTATAGTGTCTAGATCAAATGCAAACAGATGATGAGCTGAGATGCAATTTTGTCCTTCAAAGCCCTTTCCTGCGGCTTTCCCTTAAGACCAGAGATGTAGTGCAGGATCATTTGCCCCATGTAAACTAAATTTGAAGTTACCTTTTTCCCTCTGGAAATTTTTATTTACCATTAGAAATGTTTGCGATTTGAACTTCCCTGTGTTTATGACTTACCTCAACAGATTGAAGTACTGTTTTTAAGCTGTTAATAGCATCAACAGAAAGGAGCGCAAGAATGGAGAGCCCTGACACTTACAGGATTCAGGGAGGTGAAAATCTTCTGATCCTTTCTACCCACACCCAAAGAAGTGTAAAGACAATTTGAGAAACCTAAGCATTCAGTGCTTCAAGTGTAAAGTCTGAGCCTGCAGGTGTACTTTACATAAGTTCGTTTAAGATTCAAGGGTCCATACAACAAACTGGTAATTCTCCTCAATTCTGCGAGACTGTGTAACTTGTGTTTTTTCTAAAATTGGTACGTCAGGAGACTGAGCCGGGATCTCAGCCACCACATAAAACTGACTTCACTTTCCTATTTTAAGACAGAGCGGTTGGAGAAGCTGATCTATACAGACTAAAGGATATTAAAGCTGAAGGGGATTGTTGCTAAGTCCATCTGACTTGACTTTTTGCACAGCACAAGCCATATGGTTCACTTGTTAAATTCTGTATCAATTCCTTAACTCCTACTTGAGATAAAAAATATTTTGATAGCAAAATATAATTTTAAAAATATCACTGAGTGTGGGGACAGGATTCATCCATGACTCAGAAGTTGGGGCTGTCATCAGAAATGAGGGACAGATGGATTTCTGGCTAAAGCAGTATTGTTGTCAGGCCTGTCCCACCTCTCAGTTCTTACAAATTTTCTCCTTACTCACAGTTTCTCCTTTTGTGCAGACATTTTCCTAGTTATGCACAAATGTACTGCTTTGTTTTTGCTATTTACATTATTCTTCCACTGGTTACATTCTCCGTGGTTTGGGTTAATTCTATTGCTTAAAGTCTCATGACAAAGATGATGCTTTTGAAGGACTTCTCTGTCTTCCTATCTGATTGTTTCCCTTGTTTCCAATATTCACAAACTTCCTGTATTTTATGTTTTAACAGTTTGTTAACGACTCACTGATTACTAACTAGGCTTTATTGCATAATGGATCAGAGTACTGACGCCTCTATGGATTAAACTTTAGCCAAAACCCAGCATAAACCCTGCCGTTTGGATATCCATGCAACAGATTGTTGTTTTGTGCAAAGTGAGAACTGGCAGCTCATAACTAGAAGCAGTAAATGAGTATCCCTTGCATTGTCTGACTTGTCTTTTATGGATACAAACTTTTCAGACTTGGATTGTCTCCATGATCTCAAGGTGAGGCTTCTTCAGTAATAGTTACCTTTTATTAGGTGAGCAATTACATTAGCTTTTTCGTCTAAGTGCATGCTTAAAAATTCTTTCTAAGCCTCTGTCAGCATTTTTGTTGTACCTGGATACCCTCAACACAGGCATCAGAGGTGTTAAAGGTACCACCCTTCTACAGTTCCTCTGGTTAGACTGAAGCATTACTTTTGTAAGGGAAATGCAAATTTTTAGATTTTAAGAATCTTTGATGGAGTGACATTTCTTTGGCTTTTAATTTTGTCTGAAGATTCAGCACCAGGGATTAGCGCATTGGGTGCCAATTGCGAAAGATTTTACATGGTTTGATAGGCAGCAGGATAAATGCCCAAGCTGCCTAGAATAGAAGGATATTCTGTACTAATTTTAAATGAAAAAGAAAGAAATCACACTTTGGCTGGTGTCAGTTTTCCTCCTCTTCCTACCTGATAGAGCTTTATCTGGCAATGCTCTTCAGCCTTAAGTTTCCCTTTTCTCTGTTGGATTGCTGCATTATGCTAAGTTCCCAAGTTTTGAAGTACTCATATTCCATTTCCAAATGTGTTAATTTTGCACAACTTGGATCTGGTAAAAATGACATCTTCAGCCCTCATATCAAAGCTTCATATGGATGATATAAAACCATATTTGGTTTTCCTAAACAGAATATAGTGTTTATCTCACACTAACCTTTTCTATATTACTATTGAACATTTGATCATGGGTTGATGGATTTTTTTTCCTAAAATACTTATCTTAACTCTGCTGACCAAACAGGGTGCTTTATGTACTTTGGCTTACCTTATCATTTTACTAAACTGAATACAGAAAAGTGATAAATTTCAAGAAATTGAAACAATTGCAGTGGTACAGGAAAGCCCAATTGTTTTCAAATGTTGCTCTTTGATATCTGGAGAGAATATCCCTTTACAAGGTTTATGTGAGGTAATCATATGGGATGCTCCTGAAATAATCTCTTTATCCATACTAACACATAAGGATATTAACTCCTAAATTACCTAGAAGAGGAATCAGGAGGGGCTAACTACATAATCACTTTCAGTCTGCTTTTGACCACAGATGTATAACACCTGGAATACAGTGTCCTGATTTGATGCCTGAAGGTGAGCAAACATATTGACAAATGATAGGATTCCATATTTCTGCTTCTTGATCAGCACAATGTATATGGCAGCTCCTCCTTCTCTGGCCCAGAGCTGGAGAGGCACATCGCTATCCTGCCTCATTGTAATTGTTGTCTTCCAAGGAACTTTGGTTCCATTGCATCTCAAGTACTTCAGCTGTGGCTCTAAAACGTGGTGGAAGAGCTCTGACTGCAGGAGTTTTTTTTCTTTTATTCCTCTTAGTTTGTGCTCTCAGGGAATCTCTAGCTGTGATTTTGGAACAGAATTCCATGCAAATTTTAAGCATGCCTTTGAACTTTGTACATTAAAAAGAAGGACTCCGCTACTTTATCACAAGAAATAAAATCTGGAACTGTTGATAGAAATTTCTTTCTGTTTCATTCAAACCCACTGCTGCAGTGGAACATGGAACACTTAGCCAGGAAGTTATAAATAATTGTTTTTCTCCTTCATGGCTTTCTCAGCAAATTAGGAAGTTTAAGACATTTGTCTTAAAAACACATGTCAAGTTTCTTGCATTTTGGAATAACTCAATTTTGATCTTCAGTCTTGATGGTAGTGAGGTAAAGATGCTGCATCAAGTTCAGGTGTAGTCTAGGGGAAATCTGCTGAGTACAGAACCAGAAGCTGGACTAGAGGTTTCTGTATGAGAAAGGTTAAGCACAGTAGGGCTTTCATCTTGCAGAAGAGATGTTCAAAGAGAAGTTTGGTAGAGCTCTACGCATTCTCCAATAGTGTAGAGGAAGTAGTGTGCAGTGAAAGAATCAGGTGGATGTTTTTAAATTAAGAAATTAAAAGGGGAGTATTTTTCATACAATGAAAGTGAAAAATGTACTACTTGTTGTGGAGTCCCAAATTATAAGTTGGTTCAGAAAAAAATAGACATATTCATGGAAGAAAGTCCACTGAAATCTACAAAGTTCAAGGATGCATGTACAATCTCTGTCTCAGGACATCTCTAAACTCGAGATTGCTAAAAACTTGGATGTTATAGTAAGGAACTATCACTGTGGACTTATATAACCCTAATCTTATATATTCTTGCAAGTTTGTACTATTGGCCAGTGATTTGTCACGGTTCATTATGGTCATATTGATATTTGTATTTTCTGAAAATATATGAGAAGGGTGTTTTTTTACAGGCTGATTCAGTGTGCCTGAGGTAATGCTCTGCTGTACTGTTTTATTTCCTGAATCATGAGCAGATTGACAAGATTACCTACAAAATAAAACTAGTGAAACTTTTTTTCTAAAAAAACATGCTGAAAAAAAAAAACCAAAAACAGAAAGCAAGCAAGTGAGAAAGAAGGAAATAAAGGAAAAACATGAGTGAAATTCAGCACCAGAAGCAGCAGCAAGTCCAGCATGTTGCCAGGCAAGCAACATGATGTGAATAATAAATCTAGAATATAAGATGAGAGAGATACAGGGGAAGTGCTGTATTGAACAGTCTGACTGCTGATGCCCTAAAAAACATAAAAGTCTGCTCAGCAGTGGCTTTGGCAGTCTGTTGACAAAATTTAGAACCAGATAGGATAAAAGACCCCATCCATTTTGCATAAGATAATGTGTGATTTTAACCCTTCTCTGCTTGCCCCTTAAACGCTGACTTCTCTAATGTTTTCTAAAAAAAATATCTTTCTTATGGTTTAGAGGTACAGATGTGCAAGACCCTCGTGGTTTTAACTGATTGTAGTTGAGAATTACCTCAAGGTATCTTGCTTGGTATTAGAGTTGTCTAATAGTTTAGATGTATGAACAAAGTAGCATAGCTAACAGGTTATTGTGTATCAACTACCGCAGTAATTGCTTCTATGCTTCCTTTTAGCCTGGAGCAGATGAAAAATAGTTCAACATAGCTGAGATCCTGGTGAAATAAACTTAAAATAGCTCTTAATCCAACACCAGAAGATAGCATCATGCAAAAAGCCTGTTCCATATTCCACCCGTAACACCCACGTGTTCCAGTCACAGCCTGGAGTTGGGCAGCAGGTCTCAAAAGAACAGAGACACAGCTATTGAGAGCTCTACCATTCCCATCAATTTGATGGCCAAGGAATGGGATTCAGTTATCCTGATTATGTGTCTACTCATATAACAAGGTCTTACTCATAAGATATATAGGACCAGGGTTCTAAGATAAGGAGGGAGGGCATTCTGGAAAAGACGTTTATCTCTGCAATTAGCTTCTATCAGAAATACTTGAGAGTTTATTTGGGAGTACTCAAGGACTGTAATTGTGCCTTTGTAGGCTGATCTGAAGCAACAAGCTTCTGCTTTTCAAGCTGGCTGGCCAAAAGCACCCCCTTTGCCTTTCAGCTGCTAAGGTACTGGGGTACTGCAGAGCAAGATGGTGCATTTTTTCCCTCTCTCTTTTTAGACATTAATGACCTAATAAAAGCTATAAAAAGTGCATCCAGATATCAGGGTGATAAGTGCCTTAAAAGCTCCTGTAGTGATGAATAATTCAGACCATGAGGTTCTTCATGAAGCCTTTAAAGTATATTAACCAGAAGCTTACATAAGCAATGAAACCTACATTACCCATACACATGCATATGCAAAAAATAATGACTAAATGAAGAAACACATCTGCAAGAACAGAAAAAAATATTGTTAACTTCTACATTCTCCTTGCTCCGTCATTTGTTCACCACCCTCCACTCTCCTCACCCCAACCAAAGCCTGTCAAATCAAAGTGTCCATATATAGGAATAGTACATCACAGCAGTGTTTGGTGGGAAATGCTGCTCATGGCTGAGGATATTCCATTTAGCAGTTTTTTTAGACAAACTGGCTGTATTTAAGTGTCAAGAACATCTATGTTGGAACAGAGTGCTTAAATTAAAAACAGCAACAACCACAACAACTACAACAAAACCCAAAAAACAAAAAAAACCACCAAACCCAAAACAACCAAAAGCACAAGCCAAAACCTCAAATCCCAACCAATCAAACAAAACCCCCAAAAAACCCCATCTAAAATACCCCAAAACCCTAACCCAAAACTCCTGGGTTCTTTGGATGTAGTGTTCATCTGAGGGAATCAGAGCTCTTGGACAGTGAAAGGAGTTGCCATTCCAGGGGGCTTTGTAATCTTCAGCTGGATCGAGTAAGAGATACATCCCTAACTGATGTAGTACTGAAGTCCTGTGCCTACCTACAGAGTGTTTAAATCACAGAGCACTTTGATTAAAATTAGGCTCCTAAACTCATATGCTAGCTGCTAGGAATGGATTTTTGCCTCTTACTTTGTGCTAATCTCTTTCTGTGTCCATTTAGGTGCATGAACATTTCTGTATGTCTCCACATGTATGGAAAAACTGCACTTTGCATAAATCATTAAGTATTCACTGAGCCTGAAAGCAGCAACACTTAATTCCACAGATATAAACCTGAATGATTTATGAGAGTACAGAGGTTCAGGTCCTGGATCTGGTGATTTTCCTTCTACACTGTATTGGGAAAATAAAGTGTATATGAATGAGGGTTTTCCAAAGAACACAAAATCCTTTGAGAATGCTCTTCCTTTTTATGTGCCTCTGTTCACTCTCTATGTATCAAGCTCATTCCTACAAACTCTTTACATCTATTATCTCTAAACAACATATTTTTCTGACTGCCTAATAGAAAATGTATATTTACAGCAGTTTGAAAAAATGTCCCCCATCAGCCTCAATACAGTTAATTCTGATTAAAAAGATTTTACGCGCTATGCAGGGAAGAAAGATACCCCTACCTGCAGATACACACTCCTTTTTGAGTTGCTGGAATTCCACAGGGGCTGAGTTCTGAATTTGTGTGGAGGAGTCTGTGACACACCTTCAGCCTATGAGGAACTGAAAGTGAGACCATCTCCTGCCAGAGCCTGGTTAGTGGCTGCAGAAGCCTTTACAGCTATGCTGTATCTCCACTGCAGATTACAAGTAGCAATGAACAAGAAGCACTCCAGGAATCCTTCACCATCACCTTGCAGGTTTCTGGACATCCTGTATTGCTTGAAAGATGGCTGATGGGATTCTTACTTGTTTTTTGGTTTGTTTGTGTTTTTATTTTTTTTCTTTCTTTTTACATTGCTTGGAAAATTGACACTGCAGAGAGCCCTCAAAGAGTTTGGCAGCTATTCAACACAAAGATTGGGTTACAGCCTCTGGCTCAGGAAGTCTTTAAAGTATGGTGCTGGGATGGAAAGATGTAACAGGGGAATGTTTACCATAGGCATGCTCTTGGGGGCTTGAGGAACATGTGATAGTCCTTGTATTCTAAAGAAGTTTAAATTACATTTACACTCACTTGAAATCTCCACCAGACAGGTGGGGATGTAAAACAGACAACTCCTTAAAACATGAAATAAGTTACAGAGTTGCTTGCTGCATTGTCTGAGTTTCCAGGAACTAACTGATGAAAATGGTCAACAAAACCCTTGTTGTAAACAGTTGCTGTGCTGACTGGCACTGTGCATCAAGCTGAAATAGTCAGTCTGCAAAAGAAGCTGAGTAGTTCCTAGTGCTGTACATAGTTCTGACTCTCCTGGTAATTTATATGACTGTCTTTTCCTCCATGTTAAGTGTGTTTCTCTTTTGTCATATTATAAGAAGCCTGTAAGAAGTAATAAAAGTCCAGATGATGACTTAGATGTCTTGTATGCATGAAGAAACTTTAAAATAATCCTGAAGATATACCTGCAGCTTGAAGTACCTGAATTCCAATGAACATATGGCCTCAGCACACTAACATTTGTCAGTTTCCCAGAACAGATATTTTGTTAACATATTACAAAAAGGATGCCTGTCACTAGAACAGCTTTTTTTGTGGAAATAAAAATAGCAGACAAAGGATGGGTGCAGTGAGAGGGTGGAAGATGTGACATACACTCAGGCCTGGATGTATGGGGCCCCAGCTCTGGACTAAACCCAGAATTCACTGGGCAGCAGACACTTCTGTTACTCTGTTCTTGTGCTGTGTCTAGCACAGGGGATTGTGGATGGTGGCTGGGTTCTTACATGAAATGGTGTTACATATATTTAAAGGGAAGACCAACAGTAATAATAGAGCCTGTTGTGACCCTTTAAGGCACTTTTTGTTAGACCCTAATTTTTCTGTCTTGATACACCTTGCTTTCAACAGTGAAGTTTGGATAAGTTAGGACTATTTTCTTCACCCAGATTTTGTTCCTTTTTCCCCTAGAAAACTACTCCTGCAGTCACCTTAGTTTTTTTCTCCCTTATTCTCTCTTCCCCCATTCTCTTGTTTGTTGTTCGGGTGGTTTTTGTTTGCTTGGTTTTTTAGTTTTGGTGGTTGTTTTTTGGTTTTTTTTTTTTTTTGGTAGCGAATGGATTAATTCAGAATTTTTATGTGCAGAATTCACTGAGTTCCCAGGTCATTGCACAGGAATATTTCCTGCTCATGCAGTAGTCACTGTATGCACAGAGATGCTGGTATCATGGCTGTCCTCCTGGGGATATATTTTCTGTAGGAATACTTACTAAACATAAATCTACTTTTGCTTCACAAATTCTCTTGCAGATTCCCCCAGCATTTATTATTTTAATCAAGATTTTTAATTTATTAAAAAATAATGATACAATGAGAGACTAAGGGTTTGTTTCAGCATATGCACTTCCAAATCTAAGCAGTTTTGCTCTTCAGAGCTTATGAATTGATAATTTCTTAGAGGCATCTCTTAGATTCATATCGTCTTCTTGCAGATCATATCTTAGTCTTTTAGCTTAAATGTTTTTCTGGTGTATCTGTTTTGCACAAGGACTCTTTATAGCTCTTAGAATCTAAGCTATAAAAGGATGTTCTTCTCGAGTAGTTATGTGGACCAATAAATGGAACATTACACAACACAACATTTATCCCTTGAATGAAATAAATTTAAATTTTCCCCCTTTTTGTTATTTAAAATTTTTGCAGCAATTGTGTTGCAGCCCAGGAAAGACCTGGATCTGTTGGAGAGAGTCCAGAGGAGGACCACAAGAATGCTCTGAGCATTTTCTGAGCAAGCTTCAGTGGAAGACTTCAGCAGGCTGTGATTCAATGAGTCAAATCTGTGTTTTACCTTTTTGTAAGATTCATCTTTTCACAGCAGTGTGGTCAGAGACACATTTGTTCCAAAAGCATCAGGGCAAAGATCTGACTCACACTGTTCATGCAGATGTATGACAGAGAAGAAACCAGCACAGAGATCTGACAGAAAATGCCAGATGCAGTGGGTTGTGACCATCTCACTTACACCGCATGCACTGTAGGATCAGTCATGCTTTTCGCTTCCCACTGGTTTCTCCCTGAAACTTTCTCAAGATTCATTCTTTTCCAGAAAGAAAAAAGATACTTAATAATTATTCAGTTCTCCTCCTAGAATTTGCTTCTAGCTTTTTATTAGGAAATTTATTAGTCCCCAGGATCACTGTCTGGTATTCTAGGCACATTTTCCCTCAGCTGAGAAGAAGCTTGTGAGGTCAATTCACTTAAGAGCATTAACATGACAATCTGAATCCTTCTTCAAGCCACAATCAAAACTAATGTATGAATTTTTCTGTTGTTAAGTGGGGACAAATAGAGCTTCCCTGCTGACATTCATTTGTGAAATGTTTTGTGATCAGTGTGTGAGTGTGGATTATGTGTCAAGCCCTGTTTTAATAAAGAGTTGTAGAAACCATATTTCAGGCCATGTAAAGAACTCCTGTAAGGTAATATCAAACTTTCTCAAACCAACAAGGATAAGGACAGGTATTTGGAGATGAAGTGACCCTAGACAAATATGTCTATGGGTATTTTTTATTGCAGATGGTGCAGTCCTCCGCCTGTAAAATAGGAATAATAGACTCAAACCAAGATTAAAATAGTATTGCCTGTGTTCAAAATATTTGGGTTTTACAGAAAACCATATGATAATATGATACTGCCCTCAGGTCACATTTTGGGGGGAAGGGAAAGGGTAGAAAACCAAACACAGACTAGATAGCTGTTGTTAGTCATGAGATTCATCTAATTTAATTTAAATCTCCGAAAAGTTCTGTGTCTAGGCTAGTCATCCAAGGCAGGACTCAACTAACCAGCTGTTAACTCCTACACTCTGCTATAAAGGGCTGACTAGCTCAGAGATGAACACCTACACTGTAGACTTCCAAAGGTAGGCAAGGTAAATATCAGTGCTAGTCTTTCTGTGCAATCAGTGGAAAGAGAGAAGGATATTTTCAGGTAGCTTTCTTGGTAACTTCTAACTTGTTCCCACCACTTCACTTTGAGAAGAGGTTTACAAAGTTTTCTGTCTTGAATGAGTTTTAACGGAACAGCAAAAGGAATGTTCCCAACACAGAGTTTTCTTGGGAATGAATGAAGTCTCCTGACTGAAACTTTAAAAAAATGAGTTTATCATGGAATTCCAGTTAGAAGAAGCTTCAGGAGATCTTTAGTCTAACCTCCTGCACCAAGGAAAGTCAGGCTGGTTTTCTCAGGGCTTTTACTCAGTGTGATCTTGAGCACAGAGAGCTCAAGGACAGAGATTGCATAACCTCTTCTCTGGTTGGCTGTCTGTCATTGTGGAAAAGTGTTTCCTTTCATCCAGTTTGGATTTCCCTTGTTTAAATTTGTACCTGTTGTCTGTCATTCTCCCACCATCCACCACTGTGAAAAAGTTATATATATATATATATATATGTCTCCTATTCATAAGTAATAGGAGGCTGCTGCCACCTGCCAACAAAGCCTTCTCTTCTGCACACAGAACAAGCCCCTCCACTTCAGTCTCTCCTAACAGAATGACCACTCCTGCTCCTGAACATCTTAGTGGTCCCAGTGAACTTCAGTTTCTTGCTGTCTGTCCTGTATTGGGGGCCCAAAGTTGGATGCAGTAGCCAAAATACAGTATAGTGTTTGAGAAGTAAGGAAAAAAAATTGCATCCTCAACCTCCTGGCTGTGCTGTTAATCCACCCCAGGTCCCGTTGGCCTTCTTTGCTGCCAAGGCACACTGCAGGCTCATACCCAGCTCATTTTCTGCCTGAATATCCTGATCAGCACAGCTGACCCCCAGACTGTCAGTCCCCAGCCTGAACCACTACAGGTGTCTTTCCTTTCCTGCTGCAAGACTTTGCATCTGTCCTTACTGAATTTCCTGTGTGGCCATTCCTCCAGACTCTCTATGTCCCTCTGAATGGAAGTCCTGCCCTCATTCATTTAAACTGCTCCCACCAACAACATATCACTTAAAAACCTCATGACTGTTATCCCCCTCACTTCCTCCAGGACACTGATAAAACTTAGGGAAAATGTTCAGGATAACAAATTTCAGCCTTGACTGTCAAAGTTCACAAAAATTGTAAGAAACTGAGGACTGGGTCTCCGCATCAAGCAAATCTAATTTTGTAAGATATGTCCAGATATGCCTATTTTTGCTTAATACCTATTTTTATTTCATCTCTTCACCCAGGATTTTCATTGCAGGCATGTGAAAGCACGGCATCTTTCAAAACAATAGAACTTCCCAAAAAAGAAATTGGATTTTTTCTGTGGAAGACAAAAATCTGATATGAATTATGGCAGTTAATAACATAGAATGGTATAGGACATACAAAGGGTACACAAATACATAGGAAAAATTGATGACTACCACGCCTAATAGAAAATAAAAGACTAATGCTATATGTAGAAGAAATTTCCTTCTTCCTATACAGGATTATTTTTCCTGTTGAGAAAATATGTTTGCTTTAGTCAACACTTTGGTGTTTTAATGACAAGTAATCAGTCACAGCCTTCCCTATGCTGGCTCAGAGCCCTGGTGCATTAGGCAGTGTTCCACTGCTCTCTGTGTGCTGGACACTTTTACCTGCAAGTGCTAGTGCTGCTTCCTTCCCTCGGCTGTCTTCAGGGATTTGTCAGCCAAACTGTGAACAAGGTTGACACCATTTATTTGGTAAGTAATTGTATGGAATCTCAGTGCTGTGTACTGATACCTCACTAACAAACCTTTTGAAGTTACCCATGGGATCTGTTCAGGCACATGTTTTTGGAAAGAAACATTGCTAATGGGTCGAAAAGGTCCCAGACTACAGATCTGTCCACTGAAGAGATGAAACTCTTGTCAGTTTTTGATAGCAACACCAAGGAGTTACCAAGAAGCCAAATTTGATGTAATAAGCAGATATTGGAAAGATAAGAGTTATAATACATATCTAGTCCTAGACAAAATACATTAAGATTTCTCCTTCTATTCTTATTTTCTCCTAGTCCTCAGGCTGTCACTACCAACTGAAGACTGATTGCCATGACTCTTCTCCATCCATCCTTTTCTTTGTCTAGTCAGAGGGGTAAGGCGTCTGTGATGTAATTAACTTTCTCAGAGCAAAAGATTTGCACCACTATCCTTGCTCCAAAATCAAGTCCTTGAATATGTCATGTCACTTTGTTGGTATCTCTCAGCTGAGTACTGGCTTACTGGGAATCAAATCATCTCCCTTCTCATTAAAATGAATGCTCTGTGGATTCATTTTACTCTCTCCCTCTGAACAAAATATCAGAGCAGAGCAGGTGATTTTCTCATGCACAAGTTGCATGTTTCCTAGGAGACCTTCAGTCTAAAGGACAGAAAAGAAGATCAAGGCTGCCTGGCCCAGGTGGCACTTGGCTTTTGTGCTATCAGAGACTGCAGGTCCAACAGGATTGACCAGGAGTTTTGCAGAACCTTGAGTCTCTTGTGAAGACTTAAGGCTGAGAAGCTACATGAGCCATATCAGCAATTTAGCAGGGATCACTGAGTACTGAGAACCCCTTTCTCCCGAAATGAGACTCTGCTCAGAAATGGCAAAGCTCAGAGCACAGATTAGCACACAACTGCTTTCCTTAGTTCTTTGGCATGTCTTGGGCAGACCAGATGATCTTGGACAGGCCAGGCATGTTACAGAGAGCACCAGGCTGCATTTAACCTGGGGTTAGGGTTAGAGTTAGGTTTAGGGTTCAGAAAACCACAATGCCTAGAGCTCCAAGGACAATTCATCTACAAATATAAGCCCAAGGTCAGCACAAAAGTGGCCTAAACATTGCTCAATTTACACTTTTTCTTCGGCACCAGCCTTACCCTCATGAGCCTTTTACTGCTCAGCCTAGGTTTAGGGTTAGGGGTTGGGGTTCAGAAAACCACAAAGTCTAGAGCTTCAAGGAAAATTCATCTGCAAATGGCAGCCCAAGGTCAGCGCAATATTTTCCTGAACTTTGGCCCCAACACACTCTTTCTTTGTCACCTATGTTACCCCCCTAGGCTTGGGAACTTTTGTATTTTAAATTGTCCCTTGGTACAGCAGTAGCTATGATTATTCTCAGAAAAATATTTCAATGATTGAAAAGTACTTGGATTTATTGTCTTCTATGCTTTATTATTATGGTGCAGACCAAAGGAGACAAAGTAGCAGAAAGGTAGGGCTTGCAAATACTTGGATATTATATCCTGCAATTTAGCTTAAATTGGTAATTTACCAATGTGAATACCCCCAAGTGGGCCTTAATGCTGGAGTGGGTGGTTTAATTAGCACTATGCTCCCATTTATAATTAGATTTCTGTTAGTTCAGTTTGAAGCATGACTTCATAATACAAAATTATTTTTAAAATTCCTGTGGGGATATTCCTGGTAAATTAATACTGTGGACTTTGATGAACTGATGCTCTTAATAGACTGTGGTATTTGCAAAGTCTCTAAATCAAAGCAATAATACTACCATCCTATAAAATTCACTGCCACTGGATAATAAATTTACATGCAAGAGGGAAGAAAAGTCATAGGATTATCCAAGGAGAATCTGGACTGCGTGCTTCCCTATTTCAATTTGTAAAATTTGAAAAATTTAAATCTAGTCAGGAATTTTATTTTTTTTTAATAGAGTAATGGTAACCTCAATACAAAATTTTGTGTTCATATTCTCCAAATAAATTTTTAATACCAAATTAAGATATATCTGTGAATTTACGGCATAGAAACTAGGACTAAAAATGAGGAGTGGGCTAAATTCTACATGTTTTAGCATGCTGTTTATCTTCAACAAACTGATTGTGGTTAAATCCTTCTTGATTTGTTCTATATGATTGGAATATTTTCCTTTTTATTTTCATCTGATATTATCATAGTTGCAGGACAAGGGTAGACTATAGAACAATAAATCTTTGTGGAAGGACCACAAAAAACTAACCATGATTTTAGTAGATTGCAAATTCATTCTTGTGCAAGGGGAGGAGTGAACCCCTCTCAGATAAAATGAGCTGAAGAAGAAGTGATAGGCCCAGTGTGCACCAGAGAAGGTTTGATGGGAGGTCTGTGCTCAGTTTGAGGTGCTGCATCTGGAGGAGATACTGCCTTACTTTAATTGTAAACACATGAATCTGAGCCAGGAATGATACAGCCAGTAGCTCTGCTTCAAGAGGAAAAGGAAGCAACTTGCAGCTTTCTCTGCACCCTAAGGACAAACTGAAGTCTTAGGAATCTCATGGAGGCAAGTTGGGGCTTAACCTTTTCTTCCAGAAAGAACCCAGGTCAGAGGTGAGGTCTAATGGGAAAAACTCAAACAGGGACAAGCCTTGAGTCTACTTTACTCCACTTTTCCCAGAAAAGGGACTATTGAAAGCCATTTGCTTTGTAGATTGGATTCCTTCTCCAATTCAAGAAAACTTAGAAGCACAGCCAGGTTCCTGCTATCCAGGCACTCTCCACCTGGTTATCCTTGCTAACATCACCACCATGGACAGGCAAGCATTACCTGTAGCTCTGTGTCAATCTGAAAGCAAGGTGTTTTTGATAGGAAAAGCAGTCATTGGGATTTTACTTTGGTTGCTTTCAGCCTTGAGCATATTTAGCAGTGTGAATGGTCACATGACATTTCATCAGGTAAATTAGTCTGTATTTCATTTTTTGGACAGAGAAAGAAAGAAAATATCAAGGAGAAGAGAAAGTATAGAAGAGCAAGCACTATTGTGTATTTTTATTAGCTATTAACCATTTACTTGGCATTTTTTTAAAGCATTTGTAGAGATGCAATGAGAAAAACAGCCATGGCCAAGACAATGGGAGACCGAACATTTTCTATCACTTGTGTTTTTTTAATTTAAAGGAGCAAGGGGAACCATTTCTTTCTGTGGCATGAACAAAAGTGGACTGAGTAGCCCTTGCAGATTAGATTGTCACAAATAGTAATATAAATGCTAACTAGTTATTTGAGAAATAGTAAAACAAATGTTGAATTGCTCTCTGTGTTCTTTATCCTCCAGAAGAAAAACCTTACCCTTTGTTTCTTTCCTTCTTACAGGATGGTTAGGTTGAATATGTATTCCCAGTGCCATCATACATATTTGAGCCATTGCTGCTAAACTGATGATGTTTTAATGAACATAACCATTGCAAAGAACATCACTGCTTTCTGCAGCCACACTGGGGCTACAGTGTGGTCCAAAAGACTTAGTCAAACATTAGGGAGCACTTCAGACTTGCAGAAGCCATTCTTAATTACAACCTCTGTCATATTTATGACAACAGAAGGAATTGGCCAATACAGGCTTGAACTGAGTGGCAGATGCTCAGCTGGCATAAAGTCTGACTCATACCTGCAAAAGTGTCTGTGTCACAGCTGTTCTATTACTTCCCTGCCTTCTGCTGACCTGACTGCTGGGTCACTAACATTTATTTAAAACTCGAAGTGCAATTTCATGTACAGCTGGTACAATAAGTCCATGCAGACCAGGTAAATTAAGCTTTCAACTCAGTGCCTTGGAGCAATCAAATCCCCACTTACATGGGCCTAATTAATAGATAAATAAATTACAAGACCTGAAAGGATTTTATGATTATTTCACCTCATCTTCTGCCTGTAAGAAGCCTTGTGGATTTCTGGAGTTAATTGTTTATTTCCCAGATGTTTTGAAAGTTTAACTCCCTATTTGAGCATCTGTTTTCATGCAAAACCCTATGGAAATTTCTTAACCTTAGAATTTCTTAACCTTAAATATTTCATAAGACTTTTCCTTGATTTATTTCTTAAACGTCTCTCTCAGTTTTCTACAAGAAAGTTATCCAATTCCTGATGACTGTAGTAGATGCTTCCTTGATTTTTCATAGCAATAATTCTATTTCAAAAGTTCCATGCCATATCATACCTTTTGAAATCAAATTGAAATACATCTTATCTACTGTGCTTATGGGCTTTTAATTTTTTTTAAGTTCTGATGAACAAAATGAGTCATTTTGTGTAAGTATCCTCTCTAAATCTGCCAGTTTCTCAGGATTCATTAAAAATTGACAAAGAGAGAACTTCTTAGTTTTCAAATTCTGTGCATAACAACAATACAGGTGTGCTGATTTAAATATGTTTAGTAGCAGTAGCTCTCTATATCCTCTTGTGCTGCTGGCAGAAAGGAAGATACTGAAAGACCACCAGGTGCTGAGAACAGAATACATTTCCTGTTTTTCCCAAGCAGAGGACAGAAATATCTATTGAATGTATAGGTCCCTTTCATCTTTTTATCAATGGTCTTACTTGTACAGGGTAGGAATAAGCCAGAGCTACATTCATGCTCTCTTTGCTGTTAAAAGCTCTTTCTGATCTGCTAAATTTCTCCATCTAGAAATTATTCCCTTGATATCCTTTTCCTCCCCCATCACTTTTCTGTAATTGCTAGTGTCTCTTTGAGTTACATTCAATTATCAATTGAATATTGCTATCAACTTTTTTTCTTTCTGTATTAATTTCATCTTTGTAGCCCCTTTGTCTAAGTCAGATTGGTGTTAATTTCTTTTAAGATATGGTCAATAGAAACACCACTGTGACAGAGATTAATAGTTCAGGAAAACTGTTGGATTAGATTTTGATTAAAATTAGCTGTACAAATGAGGATTCTGCTCAAATTGCAACGAAACAGTAGCATTTCATTCATTTCTCCCTGTGATTCACTTTTGTGTTTCGAGCTTTTAACTGCCAGGGCACACATGGAACAGTGCACCCAGGAAATCGTTATTTTGTGGTGTTTTCCAAAGACATGGCTTGCTAATTCAAAGCATATCACAGAGAGCTTTTTCAGCTCCCTGGAATAAATTCATTCTCTTAGAAGTCGATGGATTAATCTTTTTGAAAACAACATTTTGCCACCCAGTCAAACAGGTCAATTCCATTAGGACACCTTCACTTTTAGTGACAAGGTAGAAGATGAAATTAAATGGTATTCTACTGTATGACTGTATGAGAAATTAATAAATATTGAAACTGCTGGCATAAAGACCATACATTTAATATGTACCTCACCATCATGTTTACTGCTCTATGGCAATGTAAACTTTATTTAAATATCCCCCTGAATTGCTGGTGAAATATTTGCATTCTGTTTGTGGGAAGGAGCTGCTTGCTTTATTTCACAGATGTTTTCATGTATGGAATTCACAACTGAAGTATCTGCTTCAGTTTGTCACTCTCATTCAGACTGTGCTCATTGGCAGAGGCTGTTTCCTACACATTGGCACAATGGGCTTTGTTGCTGTTGGACATTTCAATGGTAGTTGTCAATGGATAACTATTGCAATATCCTTTGTCTCACATGTCTCACAAGTGGCAAAACTGGGAAAGTTCCAAGTTAATAATAATAATAATAATAATAATAATAATAATAATAATAATAATAATAATAATAATAATAATGTGCCTAGAAATGAAACAGAGACGTTGTCTATCAGTTATAAAGTGGTGAATAATGATGGTGAGAGTTTTCAGGTGAGTGGAGGTCCAAGCTGTTGCATTCAGAACCACACTCTAAATCTGAAGAGGTTCCAGGGATAGAAAGAACCTCTCTACAAATACTGTGTAGATGGTGTACTTAAATTTAGCTACTCCAAATGTCAGATGTTTATCTGGTAAAAATAATCATATCTTCTGGAAAGATGTAATCCTTTCTGGAGACAGCAATTCAAAATGTTGACAAAAATGTCATTGATGTTTTAAGCATTTTTTGACAGATTATTTTCATCTGGGTTTTTTATGCATCTTTAGCCTAATGCAGTTCTTCCCAGCAGAGTTTCTCTCTGTATATTTGCAAATTAAACCTGAAAATATTGAGACTGTTCTAAAGCTGAGTGCAGTGAAAGACTGGGGGGGAAACATCTAATGCAAAGTAATTTAGTGCAAAGTTATTTGGGGAGCAAAGCTTTCCTGCTTAAGAAAAAGATAAAAGGAAAAAGCAAGTAATCTTATTTCAGCCAAACTCATTTCTCTGTCCATGATTTAAATCTAGCATAATTTTAGAGAATCATAATAGATAATCAATACTTGCACTGCACTCCCTCAGTACTTGTAAATGGGTCACACACTATCCCATGATGTCCTGAAACCTAAATCTGAAATTCAGATGCCATAAATGACTCAGGCTTTGTGGACTGACTGACTTTTGGTGGGGGAAGAAAGAGGATTCAGTGGGGATATAAGTGCATTGTTGTAGAACCAGTATGCCTTTTCCTCAAGGATTAGTACTTAGAAAAGTAAAGTAAAATAATGCAAAATAGCCAGAAACTGAACCAGAATCTCTGCAGGTGCTTGGTCTAGTTCAGACACTTTCCAAATAATTCTAAAATACTTCCTGTGAGCACTGGACTGCTCTTTGCCTTGCCATTGCATTGGAAAGATGTATGATGCAGAGGCTACTATGAAGCATGCAGTTTTAAGGAGGGTAAGTGATCTGTGTCAGGGTTGAAGATGATGTTTCTGTCATTTTCAACATTTACTGCATGAGATTTGTTCAATAAGACAATAGATTTTATGAGTAAAAGCTACCACTTTTCCCTTCTTGAAATTCCTGTTATCACCACTGTATTTCTCTGGGTGTGGATGCAAGTCACGTCTTCATCTTGTCTAGTCAGTGGCTGAGGACAATCTGACTGATGCAATGGGAAAAGAACAAGGTCCTCTGTTTGTAGAAAAAGTGTTTATTTGCATTCATTCATTCCCTTTAAGGCTGATAGGAGTCTTTATTCTCTTAGCAACAGGCACTGGGCTGGGATGTAGCAATAGAGCAATAAAGTAACTCGTTATTTCTACAACCTATGGAGCTATCCCTTTAGAAAAAATTACAGTAGGTCGGAAAACTACATTCCTGTTCTTCACAAATTTTGCATTATCTGAAACATTTTCATCGACAGAAACAGAGACCAAAATTTAAAGATGTATGTTAAAATCAAATTCCAGAGTACGTAATTTCAGAAAGAGTGTAAATTGATATTCCTAAAAGAAATCTGCTTCTCCAAATTCTTGAAACCTACTGACTCAAAGTGGGGCATTTTCTGGCCAACTTCATGGTGCTCAGCCATAAAGTGAGAGGGGTAGATGACTTCTGTACCTTCAGAGTAATTATGCAGTGGTCACATAGCCAGGGCCACATGAGGCAATAGTGCCTGGCCAGCAGCCAGGCCAAAGAATGGAAACACCAAGAATGGAGTTCCTTGTACTTCATTCTGGATGGTGGCTTGCAGGGTGACCAGCAGCCCATCCCCAGGGTTCTGAACACTGTGGCAGCAAGACTGGCAACCCTGTAGAATACACTCTTCTCTCCACTGATGAAAACAAATTTCCCGAGCATAAAAGATGTGCAGCAATTCTGGGAGGCAGATATCCTAGAAGTTTAAAAGCTCTGGAGATCCCTGCAGTCCCTCAGGGAGCATCTCAGTGGCTGGGTGGATGAATGAAGAAGAGACAGAGAACTGGTGTGTTTTGCTGGTAGAGTTGTTCAAACTGGCACATTTCTGCAAGACATTTCACTTTCTATGGACTGTCATTTTTCTGACTGAAATTGATGTTTTGGAAACATTTCTGACCATCACCAGTCAAATCATCATGAAACCCCTGCCAAATCATGGAGCTCTGGGAGACTCAAAAGCGCAGCTTGTTGCTTTGTGGGAGAGGTTTATGCATCTTGCTTGAATCACAATGACCTTTTTTACTTGGACTTGTTATGCTGCAGATCCTCTGGGTCCTATTTGTGCCTTCCTGTGACTGCTCTGCCACATGCTATTTTTCACAGGACTTTGTACTAGAGCATTAGCCTGCTTGTATCTGCTTTGGGGATTTATGAACCATCTTGCAGCTCTGACCACACAGCTGTGCAGAGAAGCTGCTGCTTTGAACTGCTGTCCCCAGAGAGAAAGCAGCTCTTTCAATGGCCGGTGCTCACAGAATAAGAGACAAGAAAGCTGAGAGAGGACCGGCAGAGGGAGAAGTAGTAAAGCAATGAGGAGAAAGTAGAGTTTTACTTTCAACACATCCACATTGCTATTCACTTAAGAGAAAAAACAAAACAAAAGATAAAAAAATTTAAAAAATCCAATCATTAACCCATCCTTCGGTAATTTGGATGATTTACGCCTGAACTCAAAACTGATCTCTGAAAGAACACAGTGTTCTTTGCTAGCCCCAAAGCACACATTATACTACTGCCAAAAGGGTAAAATCCTTGCTCCTTTTGAGCTTTCTGCTTTTATTTTCAGTAGAAGAAGACCCACAGAGTGACCTGCAGTGTAAGTTCTTTTCCCTTCTCAGCTATTTCTGAAGTTGCATTTCCATTGTGAAGCCAAATAACAAGATCTTTTGCACTGTTTTAGGAGATAAAAAGAGCGAGCAAGAAAAAGAGAAATGTTCAAGTCTTCACTTCTCTGAAAATAATGAATTTTCATCTGGCCTGATCCAGATCCATCACCCGGAAAACAACAAATAGATTTTGTCTGTGTTTTACAGAGCTCCCAAACATGACTGCTCCTGAATCTTGTAGAAAATGCTGTGTATCTTTCTTTAGTTAGGGAATGGAAACTTCAATACCATAGTTCCTAAGTACTCTGCTTGAGTAGAGGGTCTGGTTGGCCTCATATTCTGCTTTCTCTCAAATAAACTTCAGTCAAATAATTCTAATTAAAAACTGAATTTCCTGCTCTGCATCTGGCAGCTAAAAATATAAGATACAAGGGACTAATTTTCAAATATTAGCTAGATTTAGTGTTGCTTTTAATCAGAAAGGTCTGGAACTGTTTTTATCCTCATCAAGGTGTGTTAACTACTAAGTGACCCATCTCTGGACATTTTGGCCACTCTTCTCACATCAGATCTGAAGCTTTCTTTCTGGAACTGGAAACTTTGCTGCAACTGCCCTGTTTTTAAAAAGCTAACAGTAACCACTGATTTATGAAAGGATTTATTTTTGTTTCAGGTATGAACAAGGACACACTCTGAAAGATTTTCACAAATAAGAATTCTCAGCCACAGCTCTGTCACAGCACAGAGAGGCCACTTGATCTAAATTACCACTCAGACCAGCTTTATGCAGTAAAAAAATACCACTGACAATGATGAAATAACAAGACACAGTTAGCAAGGAGGGTTGAACTGAAAGACATAAGCCACCCTGTTGCAATCACATTTCTGTTCCTGCATTAGAGATAGGAGGTAAAGAAATAATAATTCACCCTGACTCGTTGTGCAACCCACCCGAGATTGTTTCAGGGATCTTCACAAAGTTGTATGGGCATTGCTTGTAACCATCTTTAAGTACAGGGTACACTATAGCACAGAGTATTTGCCAGACTAACAAGCACTCAATATCACTAAATAATGCCAATTTCAGTGTCATAATTTAACATCAATGTTTCATCTGTGAAATAATAAAAGTTGCACTGCTTATTTCTTTTAGTGCAATAAAATACTTCTGGAAATGCTGGGGAAAAAAGTGAATTCCAGCAAAAAAAACCCAAATTCATGTGAATTTCATCAGCTAGTCCATTTGTAATTGCTTTCCTCTTAAAAATACATAGCTGAGAAGATGGAATATTCCTGAAGACAGTATTAATTAAGTAAACATTAATGAGATAAATGTTGATTCCAACACTGGTATTCATTCAGTGCAAGAGCAAATACATGATACATGCAAGGAACATAATGGAACATAATTTTAAATGAGCAATATACTCAAGAAAATAGTGATTTCCTCAAGGATAATGCCCAAACAGAGAAAGGGAAATTGAAAATACATTACTGAAATCACTCAGCCACTTCACTCTTTGAATTATTAAAAAGTTCTATGGATTTGTTTTTCAATTACCTTTTGCAATCCTGAAAAGTATATATAAAGGCATTTTTATCCCTTTCTTTTTAGTCAAGAGTAGATTTTATTCTGCAAGTCTCTTTTGTATTGCTTTTATTTATTTATTTGTTTGGCTGGTTATTTACCTATAGGTAACAGTGGAAACCCATGTTGGAGAGCTAGTTTTGCAGTTTGGAAGATGTTTATATATATATTAGTCATTTATGCATCCTTTACATCCAAGCTCCATATTTATCAAGTAGCTGCTAAGCTGACTATACCCCCTGCACAGAGATTACCTGCATCTCTTTCTGTGGATGTTGCTCATCCCACTGTAACATCATAGGAGCCAGAGCCAGATTTATTAGGTCCTCTGGCAGGACTTCAGGCACTCACTTTTCTTCCTCCCCATAGCACAATGAATGAGTAAGGCTGTCAGATGGACTGTAAGACAATTGGCATGGCTTTAAACAGTCCCTGGGATTCAGGATCTAAAAAATGCTGGTCATTTCCAGGTATCCTGGGCCAGACTTCTGGAAAGCTGTGAGAAGGATGAAAATATTTTAAACACTTTGTGAAGAATGCTGGCATGAATAAACATAAGCACATTTAAAGAATCACAGTGCCCTTTGTAAAGTGGGTGCTGCTTTTGGAAAATGAAAGAATGCACAGATATTTACAGATGAAGAAGGAGTATTATCTGAAAGCAATATCTTTGTTACTGGCACCTTTGGCTTCCTGAAGCCATACCCCTGTGTGTCATTCATCATACCTAACTCCAAGGCCACTTCTGTGTTGCCTAGAAAAAGTGAAAAGAAGTCCCTCACTTCTTAATTAATATGTGAAAATGGATTGGAAAATATTATAAATGCCAGTCAGGTCTCCTTTATAATAAAAAAAGATCTGCAGGTTAAAACATGGGCAGAAAATGGCATGCAAACTAAATTATCTGGAGAGTAACATTTCAAATCCATATCATTCAAATGAAGACCAAAAAGTGAAAGAGAAGCAAGACTGAAAGAATCCTAGAGATGGCCACAGAGAATAAATTAAATTACTTTGTAATGAAGCACAATGGCATTTAGAATCAATGTGTTTGGAGGAAAAGGAAGAAGGAAAGAGCAAGCTGAATTTGCAGATCAATCCTTGCCTGCTCTTTGCTGCACAGCATTTGTGAAACAATTAAGTCCCACCTTGTTTTCAGCTCTTAACCTGAGAATGTCAGAAAAAGATCAACAGACTGGAAAAAGAAAAAGAAAGAATAAGCAGAGACATTTTATCACTTCAAGTTTGTCAATTCTCTTCTGCTTTATTCTCTCTGAAATCTCTGTTTTAATTAAGTTCTTCCCATCCTCAGACTTGCAGGCAGCCTGACTTGAAGCGCTTAACAAGACATGAAAGGGAGGGTCAGTGCCAGGAGGCTGGATCTCCCTCGCTACTGAGGGCATCCTTATGCAGTAATTTCTTCTGTGTTTCCTGTCTGTTTTACCCCTGGTGGTGTTTGTAAGCCCTCATTCACCCTGCTGAGAAAGGGAGACCTCTTGCCAGAGGGGTCAATGCAGGGGTTTATCGCTGCTGTCACAGCTCCTTTATGCCTGGTGGGATCTCCATCTTCCCTGTGGACCACAGCCTTCTTTTGGGGTAGGAATTATATCGATATGGAAGCTCTGTGGACCTGTACAAAACGATCCCTTTATTTTTAGAGACTCCTATGATGCTTAATTTTTTGTGTATCTGAGTATTTGCGAAGCATTCTGAGCCCTTTGGGTTGAGATTTTTGCTGGAAGTAATAAAGATTTCTCCATGCTGTCTCTACCTCACAATGTGCCAGATAATCCTCTGTGGTTTCCCGTGGTCTGCAACACAGACTTTGAGACAGCCACGTTACCCAAGGAGGGATAAGGTGGAGACACAGTGGCGTTGTGCCAACAGAGTGGGAAAGTGCAAGAGAAAGCCTTTGGCACTGTGGTTAAAAAGGCCATGTTAAGTAACCCCAGGAGACAGATGCACAGCACCATGTCAACATAATTACCAAGCCAATGGTGCCTGCTGGTGTTACCTTTATTGTTTATAAGGACACTGTCAGTTTGTGTTTATGTTCTTGTCTCTCAGTTTTGTTCCAGCATATGGGTCCCATTTTAAAATTAACATGAAAGAAGTCCAGAAAGGAAAAGTGACACTTCCAAGCACATGTACACACACACACAAAATAAAACCTGGCAGAACACGATGCATGCAGTGTCAGCTCTTGGTTATCTGTTTTCTGGCTTTTTATTGGTTGTAATAAGACCTTCAGATAACTTAAAATGTGACCTTCTAATCTTCCTTTATGTGTGTCTCTGTTTTCATGCTTGCATAAATAGGATTCAGACCAAAAAGCAACGCATTGTGTATGGCAGTGATAAATAAACACAGATAATCTTTTCCAGAACAAGGATGCAAAATCAGTTGGCTTCCCAAAATATCAGATATGTGTGACTCTTAAATAAGAAGTGGTTGGTTGTATGTGGATATCTTCCCTTTCTCTGTGTCACTGGTGGAATTACTCATACAAAGGAAGGGACACACACATGTAAAGCACATGTTAAAGTGTCATAAGTTAAATTATGCTAGAAAATAGAACAGCTAATGTCTGTTTAAATCTGTCCTTGGTCATAGATACAGATGGTGGGAGCTAAATAGCTTTGACCAACACATAATGAACTCAAAGTGTCATTTTCCTAGTTATTCATAGTATTTTTGCGTGGGCTTAGAGTGCTGGGCAGGCTTGCTGTCAGCTTTGTGACACAGAAGCTGACTTAGGAGTAGTGATGAGAGCAGCTAAGGAACAAGCATAAATTTCATAAGGTAAACTTGTGGCAAAGTGTAGCATGGAATTCAAATCTTAACTCGCAGAATTAGTGTCTGATATTACCATGTGTTCACTGTACAAACAAAAAATATGTGCCATGGGAATCAAAACAAGGGTTTGATTGCTGAAGCAGGGGTTCCTGCCTGTGGAGTGCTTGGAAATTATAGCCCAGGGTGTTATAGCTCAGTGTGTGATAAGATCATAAGACCCACAGAGAAAATAAAGTGTGTTCCTCCAAGCACATTAAATTGAGCAGATGTGCAACTTGAGAAAGAAGGTAACAGCTGTTTTGCATTCTCTCACTTCCTCAGAGAAGACACTATGCTAGCTCTTTCTGGTTAACTGATTAAGTGGTTAACACTGGAGTTTTGAGGAGAGAAATCTTCACAGGGTCACCTCTGTTGATCAAAAATTACCTGTTTCTGTGTCTTCATTGACATTTCTGCAAATGGACTCCACAATTTCCAGAGGAACTCTGCATTCTGGCATAGTGAGAACAATTCATTACTTCTGCCAAAATAGTGACCTGTGATTTAGATTAGATTCAGTCCTAGGATGAGAAAATTGCTGAGGGATGATGTAGGAACAGAGCGCCTATTGCTGTTCTTCATGTAAGCTCTGAAAAATCTCATCTCTTCCACCTTGTGAAAGGCAGAATGTACAGTTTCTCTGACCAAGAGAGAAACTGTAGAAGAAGCAAATATTTCCTAAAGAAAGAGCAAATATTTCCTAAATCTTCTAAACTCTGAAGGAACCATGAAGATCCAAATTTTGTTCCTCAGAGCAGGCACAGTTAATGTTATGTTAAATCTGAATCTTCAGCACAAAACCTGGGTGTCTTCAGGGCCCACTGTGAATGCCTCAGCAGACCTTACTTGGTTTTTTTCTTGGTTCAGTGCATGTGATTTTGTTTGCTTCCAGAGGCTAGCCTGGTGAATCAGAAAAGTCTGATATTTGTGCATCTAGTAGATTTGCTCTTTCAGGTCAAGTGGTGAGGATTTATGCCTTTCATGCCAGATTTTGAATCTCATTGATGACCTTGCTGTCTCTGTACAGGTATCATACACACTCTAATATAAACATGAGGAACAGGAGTAACACTGACCTTTATTTCTTATTCCAAACCATACAATCCTGGTTACAGCTTTTTGTCAAAACTGGCTGATAACTCACTGCTGGGTTTGCTATTACATGTAAACGGGCTTAGACAGGTTGCATCTAAACTATGGGACACAGGAATACTTCCCAGATCCTAGGCTCAGGACCTCTGTCTTCACACCTTTATTTTGGGAAAATAATACTTTTTGTGATCAGGAAGACAGATGAGATACTCCTGCAAGTCTCCCCATCTGTGTTGTCAGAGGATGTTCTGGATTAAGGATTTTTTTAATGAAATATAATCAGCTCAATCCTATAAAATTTGCCTTGAAGGATCTTGGAGGCTTTACTTTCAAATGGCATGCAGCATGGTAACTTTCAAAGCTGTAGCAGTTTGCAGTCACCCCAAGCTCAGTCAGGAATTATTGAATAGGAATTCATAATAAATGAAAATAATCTGTTCATTTCACACCCTTTAATTAACTCATGAGATCAGGTGACAGTTGATCTGAAATGCAAGTTGTGATGTAACAGGAAAATCAGTCTGGTATTTGCATGTTGTAATAACTTTGGGAGGGAGCTAAAATATCCAAAGGATTAAAAGATCTTATAATAGTTTAGTGAAATACAAGAGATGGTACCTGGAAAGTGATGCAGCCAGTTATTATCATGAGAGATAGGGAGATGGGGAGATGAAAAAGAGTTTTCAATTCCCGTTATTAACATTTGCTCAGAGTTAATAATTATTTGAAAAGAAACTGCCTTGCATTCTACACTGCTGGCTCTGGAGCTATTAGTCTGGGGTTTGGGATCACTGGTACAAAGCTCCATAACATTTAGTCAAAGGATTAAAAAAAACCCCAAATTAAAGAACATTCCTTTCAATGCAGAGGAGTGAGGAGAAGGAGTGTCTTCAATTGGACAATATTAACCAGAAAAACTCTTCACATGTGGCAGAGGTGAGTCTAATTGAACACCAAAGATTTTGATGGATTTTATAACATTTTTTAAAAATCAAGATTATGAGACAACACTCATAGACAGACCAGATAAAGTATTCTATTATGTGGTTTTGCCCTGTCCTTTTCTTTGGCCAATAGTACAAACTTAAACACCTCTTGTTCTTAAAGAAGAAAAAACTATTTGTAAAGTGAAATGCCAGCCAGAAGGGACCCTCCAAACACTTCACTCCAAGAAGAGAGTCAGTATTAGAGGATAGAAATGTCCATTGATTTTTACTGTAGAAAGTCCAGCTTAGTTAAAGGGGAGAGGGTGTGGGAATATCACTAAAACATGGATTTAATCCTTCAGCAATCAGAAGTGCATGAAGTTTACATCTTTATCACTTAGATGTTTCATTTCAAAAGCAGTATAAGATCACAGAATGGTTTGTGTTGGAAGGGACCTAAAAGATCATGTAGTTCCAAACTCCCTGCCATGGACAGGGACACCTTTGACTAGGGCTGCTCAAAGCCCCATCCAACCCAGCCTCGAACACTTCTAGAGATGGTGCATCTACAAATTCTCTGGGCAACCTGTTCCAGTGTCTCACCACACTCTCAGTAAAAAATTTATTCCTAAAATCGAATTTCTTCATCAAATCAAAATAATTAGTGCACAGCATCTTTTAAATTTAAGCGTTGAGTCAGATTAATCTGAATAACATTCTGACCCTGTGTTTCTCCTGCTGGTTCCATGTTTATGGGATAGGCTCTACCTCCTTGCATCAGTGTTGAATTCTTCCCCTCACTACATCTTTCATTACATGAATCAATTACAGTGTTCTCAATGGATGGGCAGTCATTCCAATTTATCTTTGAAAGAGATGATTATTACTTTTTTTGAGGATAAAAATAAATACTAGGCATCCATTTATATCTAACATCTTCATCTCATTATTCACACCGTGTTGAAACAACACATCGTAAGTTATGAATTTAGTGCAAGGGAATTCGGCATTGATGAAAGATACTAAAGTGACATCTTAATTTCTTTCTCCAGGAAACATTCATGTCAGGACAAGTTTTTCTTATAATTTTTGCTGATATATTTCTGATTTGTATCTATAAGAAAACTTGAAGCCTCTTACTATTTATACAGGCGTTAAGAGGCTACAAGAGGAACGCCATTGCGCTTGGGGCTCTCTGATGTGAACAGATAGTGAAAGACAACCCTAAAAGAGATAATGACAAGTACAGGACGGGAAGAACACCTTATACTGAATCCTTATAGCCTACTCTGGGCTCTTGTGCCCTACTCTGGGTCCTGGGTCAGTGTTTTAACCACTCCACATTTACCTCTCCATCTCTGGAACTTGAATGCACTGCTCCCTCATCACAAAAATTATCTGCCTCTTTTATTCCTCTCAGTTATTACTTTTATTTTGAGTACTGTTTACTTGGACACATTCAAAAATGCAGGTGATGCCATCAGTTTGCAGTGATTGTCATCATCTGCATCAGCTGAATGTAGGGAAGAAATCCATGGAAAAAGGTAGAGCTGTACCTCTTTTTTCATTGTACATACAGTCCTCTACAACAGTAAACTGTCTTCCTTCCTTCCAATGAACTGAATACACCTTATATGTTATAGGTCAAGGCCAACCTTGCAAAAAATTAATATGATTATGGATTTGCATCATGAATTGATCTTGCAGCCCTGAACATTTGATACTATGATAGAAAGTTATACAAATCTGAGGATATGGAGAAAAGGAGGGTTACAATTTCTTTAATACAGGTGACAAAATAAGAACATAGAGTGTTATATAACAAGCTATGCCACGAGGGGTTTCCTCTCTGCTTTTGGATTAGTTCTCAAGCAGTATTAGCTGTGTAGCACATTAGATTGATATGGAGTGACAATCTCTCCATTGTCATAATGTTAAGTTTGAGGAATCATTAATAATAATTGTGACAGAAGAATGGAAGCAGCCAATCCACTTATTTACTATCTGGGTGTTTACAGCTTCCTCTGTCCTCATCTCTTTGATCAGTCTTTTGCTGTATCATGGAATAGACTCTGTTTGCTCCTTGAGGCAGGGGTTACAAGCCAAATCCAATGTTGGCATGACTGTACTGGGCCTGAGATATTGTATGATCTGAGAATCTGATGGAAGGAGTTAAACCTTGCAGTACTTCAAGCTGGATGATTAATTTATCATTGAAAAGGTTGAGCATTGATGTGAAATCAGCAAGGGTATAGGCTTAGTAATACATTATAAATATTGATGTGGAAGCCAATGAGTTCCTGACAATGGGATTCCTTATCACATTATGCTGACAGCCTCAAACTTCCGTTAACCTTCCAAAAAAAAAAAGGAATTCTAAGAGAATTCTAAGATGCACCCAGAACCTCTCTACTTTCCTTTCCCTGAGAAAAGGAAAGTTTTTTTCTGAGAAAACTAACTCAGATTTTAATTTTGTTATTTATGTTTATTTATGCTGTTTATGTTTATTTCTGTAGTTTGTGATGTGAAGTAAAGGTTTGGCTGAAAGTCGAGTTTGCTTCTGATGAAAAGCTGCACTTTTGCTGATATCAGGTACTATTATTTAGACTGTCTTCATTACCTCTCAGAGATAAACCTTCCAGAATCCTCGTCTCATTGAACTCTTGGTCTTACAGAAGTGGAAACAGAACCATAGGGTAACTAGGAAGTTTGTGGAAAATCTCAGAGTGAAGACTGTGTGATAAAAACTCCTTCCTTTTTTATACCCTTGTTTTCCAGCACTTTGACTTTGTCAAAACTTATTGTTTAGGTGCTCTCAGGACACTGCCTGGTTTGTTGTTGGTTTGATTGATTTATTTTTATAGTTTCAGCAGTGTGAAGTACTTTTGGTTTTTCCAGTAGCTTTTGTTAGAACTCCAGAGGTTTGAAGAACTTAGTGCACAGACTTTTTGCTATTTCATCATGATGACTAGTCATTCCTTTCCCAGAACCCTAATGAGTACTAATGTCATTTATAGGTGTTAAAGTTATCTCTCAGTTTCCTACACAATATCATCATTCATTTTTTCAACTGTAAGCAACTCTGATTTTCAAAGAGGCATTAAGAAAGGGCTTGATCTCCTGTGTCAGACTGCAAATTATTCTGCTACCTAGGTTATTTACATCTGGGGGTACAAGAAGTTACCTTTCTCTGTTGCCACCCTTTTATAATCACCTTATTCCTCTAGATTCCTCCAACCAGCTTCTTAGTCTGAGATTTATTTTCCATTTTGTTGACTTCTACTTGAGCTTAGGACAGGAAGAGAATTTAGTGGAATTCCTGGTTTTCTTCTTGCCTGTTACTAACCTGGGGAATGTTCCTAGTTAAGATTGAATTAGGTCCCTTGCTGTGCAAACCTTGGAGATCCAGATTAATTAATTTGTTTTTTGTACAGCTGCTGGTTGAATGGTTGGTATCTGAAAGTAGATCCCAGCTGCAGCATTTCTCCCAGCAGTTGTTATAGGCTACCACTGAGTGTTTTAGGACTAGAAACTCCTCAGATTTCAGTGTGTCAGAATGAGGTGAATCAGCAGGAAAGGCAAATGTGGGAAAATGAAGTGTTCATTGTTATTTCCAACTTGAGATGAAATGTTCAAACAAAGCATAGATGGAGAGGAATATTCATTAAGAGAAAAAGACAGCAGGCTGAATTATTTTGACCTTATGTATTTTGAAGTGAAACAGCAGGAAATCCACTGATGTGAGGAATTTCTTTCAGCAACAAATCAGTTTATGCGGCCAAAGGCATGCAGGACAAAAGTAAATATATAAATTCTCTTTCTGTTGAGTATGTCTCAGCACATTCAGCCTTTTCAGTGATTTCTCAGGTCTTTGGAGAACAAGATATTAAATATAGAGTGATTTAAAACTTCCAAACAATGCCAACCATTTTGTGTCATGATTTAGTTAAAAGGATAATGACAGCTAAACACCTGTGATGTGTTCACATTGTTGCAAGAAGTGGACTATGTGAAATTTTCTTAAGAAAGGATGTTCTATAACATTTGGTCTTTGTATAATTTGAAGCCTAATCAACAAGAACAGAGATTTAATCTGTGAAACAGTTAGCATCTAACAAGCTCTAGGTGATGTGCATGGGTTAGAAAAGCAAATTACTTTTTGGTAGTATTGCCTTGTTAAGGTTTAGGCTTCAGTGCTCTGGGACCTAGGGAGAGGTTAAGAAATCTTGGGAAGAAGGATGCTCAGTGACTGTGGACACAAAGAATGCAGAATTTACAGGTTGCATGGACATGTGGCAGAACCCACAAGATAAGAAAGAAATTCATAAAGCAAACTCAGCAATTGCACTGGAATGAACTCCTACTGAGTAAAAGGTAATTCCAGCAGGGGCAGATCATGACCACTCATGGACAACCAACCCAAGAAACTCACTGACCCACAAGAAGAGAAAGACTGAGCGTGTGGACTAATTAGCATGAGAAGCGAGAGAATCATTAACCAACAGAAGAGAGAGTCCTAATTAAAAAGAGAACTATCGATGTAACTTGTAGCCAATGAGCACTAATTCCTAAAATGTCTAAATAGTAGAAATTTTGAGAGTTGGCATGCTTGATTTGTGGAACGCCACTGAGCATCCAGGCTTGCACAACTCTGAAGTAAATAATCATAATCACTCTTTAGTGTGTAATTATTGGCTTGTTGCACACTGGGTAACAAATCAAACTCTTGAGAACAACAACAATACCCACAGGAGTGATACCAAGTGTGAGATAATTCTCCAAAGGACTTATTCCAGAAACAAGCCAAGTTCCTGACAGTCACAACAGTCACTGAGGATGCCTGGCAGAGTTTGAGCCTAAGTGCAAACTCACTCATCTGATTAGTGAAGAACACAAACACCTGTCTTTTGAGGCACCTGGTCTGAATCTTTGAAAATTGGGTGTCCTGGAAAGAATTAATGATAGGTGAAATAGCAAAAGATTCCTTATGTTCCCACTAAATTTGGGTCTTAGCACCTATTTAAAACCTGGTCAATTAGCTAATTTTCATGCACAAATGCCTGTTTTCTAGGACACAATCAGGTGAATTTTTTTAAAGCATAATCACTTTATCAATGAAAGCACAGAACTCACAACGTGCTTAGAAAGCTTAAAGTTGGAAGAGGCAAAGAAGAAACTTATGACTAACTCAGACATGAGAGTAGCTCTGAGGGAGAGGGATTTCACTGTATAATTTATGGGCAGCAAAATGAAGAGAGGCTAAAAAAGCAGTGAGAACTTTTGGCTCAATTCCTGCTGAAAACTTAGAAACTATACTCCCCATCTTATTATGGCAAAACAAAACCAACCTAACCATTTAGCAGATGATCCCCTTGCTATAAAAAAGCTGCCAGCGTGTATCATTTTGGCTCATGTATTTGGCTTGGAGATAGGAACAGCTGGAGCAGAGCTAAAGGAAAAACCCTAAAGCTCTTTCTTCTTCTTTTTGCTCATGGACACTGAGTTTAATTAACTTCATCATCCTCTTATTAAAATCAAACTCTTCTAATGGGACTTCTCCTCTTCCCCAGACCTTTTATTCATGCTGTGTTGATACCAAGGAATTTTTCTTTTGAAGGCTGAGGTTATCTGGATATCTCTCAAAGCACTCAGCTTAAGATTGCCTCTGAGAAAGCTAATACTAAGATCCCATAGAGAAAGAAGCAAAGTCTTAAAAATTATCTTGGATGGAAAAGCTATTTTTCACCTTTAGGTAATCTTCCTCTGTTAATTATATGGAAATACTATTAACAGTGTCAACAGGCCAAGGAATAGCATTTTGGGAGTGCACAGGAAGCTAAGGAAACAAAAAGAAACCAGCAGTTTATCTCCATGATCCAAAGCATTATCCTCTGCACGGGGGAGCACCTCTCCTTGCAGCCTGTGTTAGTAGTGATCTGCTCCCAAAGACCTTGGGCACACACCTGTGGGTAACATGCACTGTCATTCCATGCTTTATTACTCTCAAAGTGAGGTCATCCAGAGGAGACCCTCGGATATCCATGTCACTGCCCCAATATCTGAACAAAACCTGCAAAATACCAAAGGGCACTGTGAGCAGCACTGAACATTTTCACAGGGAGTTGTACAGACAGTATAAGCTTTCAAATTCTAAATGGGCATTTAAGCTACCTATCATCCTGTAGGGTGATGAGCTCAGTGGAAATGCCTATTTTGTGTGTCACAGGATAACATTAAAAGGAAATTGTTACACTTGTTTTCTTATTTATTGTGTAGAAATTCTTCTATTCCTTTTTACTGCCTGAATACAAATCTTCTATTTGTGGTCTTCTACCTGCAAATGAACATGGTTTATTCTTCTTGCTTGCTTCCTTGCCTTTTTTTGACTTTGGTTTATTTGGGAAAAACAGTGTTTCAACACTAAAATGAGTCTTTCATTGGGCCATAAATTCTGTCAAGACTGTGCACTCTTGTTGCTTCTGCTCCTCTCTACCTGAGCATTAGCTGGTCTTTAGCTGGGATTAATGACATGTCAGGGTCAAGATTAAAATAGAAATCTTCACCTTTCCTAAGTGTTGCTACCTCTATGGATACCTCATATCTGACTGTGTGCACATGATGCTAACCTGATAAACCATGACCTTTAAAAATTAGCTTTTCAGTGATTCCAAAGTGGATAAAAATTTAAATGAGAAAAGGCTGCTCTGACTTAAAAGGCATTGATGCAAAAGGGAATTAACCCTGGGAAGGCTGACTGTAGGAAAAGTGAAGTTGGGCAGAAAATCTCTGACATACTCTCACGCGCAAATCTTTTTAGGTATCTGCAAGGGAGTACCTCGTGTATTTTTTCTGTTCCAAATATGTCAGCAGAAGTATTAGAGATAATTTTAGAGAACTGGCATCCACTCCTATGCCTGTAAAATTAGGTGCCTTCATTATCTGATCCAAGTTTTTAAACATTATCAAGTCTCAGGACATTTGTGAGTATTTAGCACTTTGTGAAAAATCACACCATTTGGGTTTGCATTCATTCTTCCCCCACATGTCTGTACCTGCTGTATTTTGATGCACTCTGCATCATGCAACTGTTAAAAATCAGCTTGTCAGTTCCAGTCACACTGTGATCCCTGGTGAACATGGGAGGTACTGTGAAGCTTATCTCTTGATTATAAATACCTCACACTTAAGACTGATCCCATATGTTTTGGTGATGTCTGACCCACTTGCTTCCAGAAATGTCTCAACTGGCTGACATGTCTGTTTATTTTCATATTTTCTAGTCACATTCTTGAGCTATTTTCTTTTTTAAGTAAGTGTGCCCTGATGTTCCTTCACTTATTTTTGACCAAGCAAACATGCTATGCTGTTTCTGTACCAACCAACCAATTATAATTCAATATGAAATTGAAGTAAACTCCCTTCTTTTTAAGAATTTGTATTTTGGCACAGTAATCAAGATTTCAGTTTTGTAGGAATTATAAGAGAATGAACCAACATAATTCCCACTTAAGGTAGGAAAAATTTTGGAGACTGAACACTTTTGGCAGATGGGACCCTATTTCAATATTTTTTGGCACCTCTGAACTCAGGTTAGACCTGTTGGTTCAGTGCATATACTTTAACTTTACTAAAATCATGTGCATTCGACAAATCTCTATAAAACCAAACACTGTCATCAAAAAACTGTAGAAATATTTCTACTATAGAATTAACATTATTAGAAGTTTATATCCATATTTTGAAAGCAACCCAACTGAAAGTTGAAAAATACATGGAAAGAAACTTTTTCTTTGTGGTGGCTGAGAGAGTTTTGGCACATGCCAATGGAAACATCACAGCTGTATGTGAACTACATTCTGCAGTGGCTCTCTGTAAAGGTCACACACCATCCTGTACATACCACAGGGAAATCCTTGCTTGGTCGGGAGCAGACAAGTCAGTTGTTTCATTAACTTGGAATATAAAAAGTGTACACTTTCATTTCTGTCTTCCATCACTTTCTAGCCTGTCTCTGCTCCTTCCATGTTAGGGACCCCATCAAAACGATTCAGACACTGTTTGGAAATGGAGACAGCACGTAAATGTGTTTAGAATCAAAACAGACAAAGCACATTCATGATTGTTATAGGACCTGACTACAAGACTCTTGAAAAGAAATGAGTACATGGTCTTCACTGAAGTAGAATTTCTGTTTTAAAGGACAACCCAATTCTGCCGTGATTTTTTCCTGCTTTGCATAAATTACAAATTTTGAAGTGAAGAAAAGAATTCACAAGCAGATTAATGCTGAAATGTCAGAAGGTCTGTATTAAAACCAGAAGTTTGACTATTAAATCTTAATAATTCATTTTCCTGAGGTAACGTCTATTCTAAATATGTTCACTTTTCTCTAAAAATGAGACAGTAGAGAACCAAGTGAGAAAATCAATATGAAATACCTAATATTTTCATCAAATCACTGCAAAATTCTTTCAGAGGAAAAATGAAGTCAAAGTCAAAACATTCTAGAACAGACAAGAAAGGATTTTACCAGTGAAATACAACTGAATGGTTTCTGATTAGCTCTTGTATGCAGTCTCACTTCTTATTACAAGAACAGTGATTTACCTCAGTTTTGTTCCTCCACAGTACAATGTGTCTTATACCTTTAAAAAACCCAACCAACAACCCAAACAAAAAACCCCCACAAAACTAGGTTTTCTTTTGTTTAAGAGATCAATTGTCCTGGAAGTGATTTCATCAGTTTTCATTTCCAGGCTCTGTCAGTAACTTTCTTAAGTCTTAAAATAATACTTGACTTTTGGAAATAGAATGGACTAAGTTTGTTAATGTCTGCAAAGCAGATTGAGACTTCAAACCAAAATCACTTTCTAAGCACTAAGTATTATATTTGACCTGAGTCAAAGTTAGAGATGAGGTTAGATCAAGTGGAAAGTGAATAAGCAATGCCAAGAATACATTTTTCAGAGAAAATGCAGGGTTTATTTTTAGGATAAGCAAGTGGAGAAGATTGAAATAAACTGCAGGATTAAGTAGTTGCTAAAGGAATTATCTTAGTGCTATGAACACTTTTTGATCTCTTCTCATTTTAGTACAGTAAAAAAAAAAAATACAGTTCTTTTTAGCCATCTACTGTAATAATCCTTTACCTCCTGAACCAGCTGTTTGGACCAGGCAAAGCACATCACAGGCTGGAAGCTTTTGCAGAAGCACCCAATGAAACTGGGAAAGCTGTTCTGGATATAGCCATGATCGACTGTGGCTGGAGACTTATCCAGAGGCTTCCTTTTGGCACTTTGCTCCTTGATATCCAAGGAGCAGTGCCACACATAGTGACTGCTGAAAATGACCATACTCAGTCTGAACACAGCCTGAGCTACGCTGATCCCAACTTACTCATTGGCACAGCTGGGTTGTCAGGAGATTTTGCTGATTCTGCTGTATTGTTTTACATTTCCCCTGCTCCTGACCTAACCTGGGAAGGGAAATTGACATTCAAAGAAACTGATTTCTGATTTTGGTATCAGCTAAAGCAATTTTTGCATGGAAGAACACAGAATCTGCATTTCTGACCCCTTCCCAATTTTCTTAATTGCCTCAAATCATATGGGTACTCATGTTCTCTACCAGAATTTGTTATTGTTAGGAATCTTCCATCAGCTCTTTTCTGTTGTATGTAATGCCTTTGTGTAGTGTTGGAATTATATTCCTTAGAATATTGACAAGCATGGATATGAAACTCAGTCTATGTCTATACTGCAAGTGAGGGTGTGGTTATGCAGCGGGTGGGAGTTTCCAGTTCATTTTACCTTGACTTTGAAAGGTAAAGACTCTATATGTCATTTAACTATCAGTCTATTTAATAATTCCATTTAAAGATGCATCAGTTAACTATCAGTCTATTTAATAATTTCATTTACAGATGCATCAATTAGCAACTGTTTGTTTTTATTTCTTTAACAATACAGTTTGAATACCTTTATACTCTGACTCCTTTTTAATGAATAAAATAAATGCTCTAGAGCTTTAAAAGTCATGGGGCAAAAATTTTCTTTTTTTTTTAATGTGTGGATGTATGAGCATATTACAGAAACCAATTCATTCTTTGGATCTGGCATAAAGTGAGCTGACTTGATTTGTTTTTATTGCCGCATGCTACAGGCAAAAATTAAAATAAAAAAAAAAAAGAGCATATTGTTCCCGGGATAGGAGAATGTATTTAAATAAGAGGCAGACCATTTGATCAGGGCTGGCATAATTCCAAGCAGGTGTTATCTCAAAAACTGGAAGTTTTCATGTTTGCTGCTTGTCACTCTTTTCAAAACAAAACAAAACAAAACAAAACAAAACAAAACAAAACAAAACAACACAAATAGAAAAATTAGAAAAAAATTCATTGCCTCAATGCAAAATTTCATTTCTTTTTTGGTGTTTGTTTGTGGTTTTGGGTTTTTTGCTTGCACTCCAGGGCTGCCAAAGCACAGTTGCCTAGGAAATGACAGTTGAATTTAAATTATAAGTGTAAAACTTATAACTTAAATATCAAGATACATTGGAGAGATATTTCTAGAAGACCCACACAGCAACCAATAGTGGTTCTTGCCCCGTGTTGTAAGACTCAATGATACTGGGCTCTGGTGGATATTATGGTACCTTCCCCTTGCCCAACTGAATCCTGTGATTTTTTAGCAGCTCTAAAGCCTCAGGATCCAAAGTTGTGAAATGGACAAAGGGGCTTGAGAAATGCAAATTACTTCGTTGGCTGAATTTTAAAAACATTCTTAGAGTTGTGTTTAAGACAAGATAGCTTGTCAGAGACCTAAAACCAGTGAAACAAATATGTTGACAGGTGGGATTATTAGAGAACCACTGTGAGTATCAACCTGAAATCTTTGAGGCATGGAGAGTCATGAAAGCTGCTTTTTCTTTGGAGCTTTATGGCTGTGACTGACACTGTTGAAAAGTTTAGCTTAACCCATTTAATCATCTATTATTCTTAAAACTCTTATTGTGACAGGAGTTTCTCAAGTGTGGACAAGGCATGCAGGAACAGATGGTGTGCGTCTCAAAGTGCTTATAACCTAAGTGTGAATATGCTGTTGTGAATCATCTCAATAATAAGCCACTGCCTTTTTAGAGCTGTGAGTATCACCTGTTACTGAGTGTGCTGCTGATTTCTGCCTGGGCTGCTTCATTATCACAATAACAGTGGGAAGAGTAACACTAGAGCAAAATCAACAGTTTTCCAGAGGCTTAGAAGCTGGAGTCAAGCCTTCCCCTACTACTACTACTCCAGAACACAAGCAAAATTTTGTCAGTAGTATTTGATGTGCTGGGATAATGAGGGCTTCACAAATTTCAGAGCAAACCCACCAGTTTGTCAAATCCACAGCCAAGCTTCAACAATGTGAACTACAAATGAATACAGCTCATGCCAGAGTTTCAGAACCTGTCCATGACTGGGTCTTTTGGAAGTTGGTGAGTTGTTCCATGAAGTCCAACCCCTTCTGCTTCTTCCACTTCCTTTACACCTTCTCTGCATTTTTTTTTTTAAATCCAAAGCATCATAAAGATGTTTAACATTTTTTGAAGGCAGTCTTCTCTGCATTCGTCTCACTTCTGAATAATTTATTAGACTCTGATAAAAAGACAGACAGTTACAGCACCATTCTACATGCATTAGTGACACAGAAATAGTAAAAAGACAATAAATCTATAGACTCTTCACTGAGTTTGATTATATCCTTTCTCATCTGTTTCAACCTTTCCAGATGCTTCTCCTTTCCTTACACATAAAAAATAGGAAGTACTTGCAAGTCTTGTGTTTTCCAGGTTAGATTCCAGTTATTCTTTGTTTTTTTTTCTTCTTTCAGCCAACAAAACAGAACCATTTTGTGGTTTCTTATGCTGAAAACAAATAATTTGAAACTAATTTTGAAAATCCATTTTAATTGTGTTTACCGAAAAATGCATAAAATGCACAAAGGCTCGGCTCAGGCACACAAGCTATACTCTGAAGATGTGCTCAGACTCAGAAGAGAGCTCTAAAAAGCAGCACTGTGAAGAATGCAAATATGCAATTAAAAATATTAGCTAAGTGCCCTAATAAAGCAGATTTAGAGTCTCAAAGGTTGCCTTATTTGCCAGCTGAAGGACTGCAATCAATGAGCTTCAACATCAGAGTTAAGACTCAGAACACCAATACTGATCAAAACATGTGAAAGGATAAAGGTTCTTTTGAAGCTGCTTTTTCATTGATTTTAATCTAGACTGCAAGAGAACAGAAAGAACAGCTGATGGCATGCATGGCAGCCTTCTCTGAACTATGGTGACTTCTTTACTGCAGCATATGGCTTATGTAACCACTTTTGTTTGGTTAGTTATATATACTGAATGCACATCTATATTATTTTACCCAATGCAGGTGTTAATCCTATATTTTTCATAACAGGTCAGGACATAAATAACATCAAGTATATTTTGTGGCAACTGAACATGAAAAAAAAATGACAGCCTGCTTCATTCAAGCCTTTGATCTATTCCCTACTTTCATATCTCTTTTGCTTTTTTTCAGGAAAGATTTAATACATTTATCTTTGAAAAAGTATAAGGCTCCAAGAGAAAGGAAACAGACAAATGACCTATTATACAAACTCACTGGAAAACACTCATTCTGCATCTACTTTATATTGAAATGCAAACAGAATTCAAGATAACACTATTCCAAGTGATAAAATCTTTGCACCACAAAAGTGCAGTTTGAATCTTGAGTTAACTGAGACTTTTCAACTCATTTTCTTGCTGTCCTTCCTGATCTTTGGTCACCACAATGGCCTTTCACCATTTTCACTTTCCTAAGATCTGAAGGACTGCTTCTCAAAGCTCCCTGAAATAAATGGGTCTGATGTCCCAATAACTTGACTGAGTTACTGTTATCTAACTTTCAGACCTCTGTAGGTCTGATGCTTCTGCAGGAAAATTGTTCTATAAAGAAATGAAGGACAGGCATGAGGGCTAAGCAGGGCTGGCTCTAACCTCATTGTCTGAATTCATAGTGAGTGCATTAAGATCAAGATAAATCAGACGTAGCCCTCCCCCTCTAATATCCAAGAAAATTGTGGCATTAAGGGTGAACACAAATCTTTAAATCTTGACTATTTTGGCACAAATTATCTAGGAATCAATCATATAACAAAGTAGCTGGAGAGCTGCAGCCATGACTCCAAGCCTCCTGCTTAGAGTGGGATTTAACTTGGAGAAATATTTGATACATCAGCTTTGGACAATTTAATTTCCATGATGATTTTCTTCATCCTGAGTGGAAGAAAAAGTTTCTTTGGCTATTTGAGCAGAATTTGGTTGTGAAACCTACTCTTTTCCATTCACAAGATTACAGAGGACTGTGGATGCAAAAATTCAGCGGTAAGGCCACCATCAAAACAGCCCTCTGAACTTTGGGAAGGCAGTTCCTAGGGCTTTGGTAAGATCAACTTTCTTCTGTCAAACAGCTCTACTAGATTGGGGTTTTTTCTAACTAGAAAGAAGAACCCCCATGGCTCAGCCTCAAACCCTCTCTTTTTACTATATTCATATACAAGCTTTTCTGAGCTCAGGGTAAATTTGTTCAAAAGGTATTAGGGTCCCATACGTTCCTTTCCATAACACATTTCCCTGGAACTTTTGACAGCTCAGATTCAACATGGTTTTGGTGTGGTCTTTTCACTGGGGTTGCGTCAAGGGCACCAATTTCCTGCATCATTTTTGTGCTAGCCAAGCTATGATGTGCTTTAATCTGACAACATGTTAACAAACTAATGCCATTAGCTCCTCAATAGTTTACAGAATTACAACAGCAGCTGCACACTGGATGAATAAATACACTCTGCCTCCTCTTGTAGCAGCCAGGTGCGAATTACAGACATGCAGTGTTTGGGCTGTAACTTGGCTTTTGGAATAGCACCCACATTCAAATTTGGGTCCTAGGCAATCTCTGACTTCAGTGATGGTGGCTTTTTTTTATATTGCACCTAATAGATGGAGTGAATTATCTTCAATCTACTATTGATTTCCAACATGAAGCAGCCAGCCAAATTAGATGAGAGCAATTTGCCAGCTGCTGTTGAGCACTAAATATTAGTCCCAAAACGTCATGTTTCTGTGCATGCTTCTCTGGAAGAAGCTGCCAATATTTTCATCAGGCTGGTTCTAAAGTCACTTCTGTGGCCAGGGTTTCCTTGGGGCATTTGGCACCTGTGAATTAAGTTGCCCCTTGAGAACACATGCCCAGAGATTTCCAGCCATTCCTTTCTATCTTGTAGGTGAGAAAATTCCTTGGCTTGTTAGCCAGTGTTCCAACAGCTGAGGGAGAATACTCTAGGTAGAAATGAAGCAATGGAGGAAAACTCAGTGCCATATGAGAATCAAGACATTTATTTTTCCTGACATGAACCAGTGATTTAAACAGTGCTCTAGGCACACATATTGAGTTATGGTGCTAGAGGTGTGACAGCAGCTTTGTAATTGTTTATCAATCATTTATAAAATGCAGCTCTCTGTCTGATGAAGGTTTTTGGAAGGTTTGTTCTTAATTTATTGCAGTTCTCAGCTTGGATTGAGAGAATACATGGACACATTTTCCCTTGCCTACCACCTTTATTCAATCTGAATTTTGTCTTACAAGGTTAAGTAATCTGAGCGTGCTTCCTCCATAAACATCCTCTCTTGTATACAAGCTTTATCACCACCTATCTTGCTGTTCCTCACTTATGAATTTATGCCCACAAAAATGAGTATTTTCCACCCAGCTGTCCACTATATGAGAGTATGCTTTCTTTGGAGAACTCTGAGATAGCAAGGGGAAGTGAGCACAGGGAAGTGCACATCACTCAGGGACTATCAATGAATTTTAGCCCTTCTCTTAACCCTGCAAAGTGCTATAGAAAATGGGAATTTAAACATACTTTAAAAAATTATTCTTTTTTCTTAAGTCTTCCCCTACTCACAGCCTATCCCAGCCTTTTCTCTTTCTCAGGAAACTCTTGCAGCTTGAGCACGAGAGCAGGTGCTTCTCAAAGGCACTCTTAAAAAGATATCTGGGCCAAATTAACCTGGCTGGGAGGAAAGCAACAGCACAATAAGCAAGCCATCTGTTTCTGAGGTTGTGTTCCTTGTCAACTACTGCCATTAGAAGTTGCTAATTATGTAGTGGAGGAAAGAGGGATATTGTCTGTTGCCCCAGAAAAACCAAGTTTCTCAAGATATTTCAATATCAGTAAGATTTTTCAGAAACATATATTTATTTTCCACTGGAAATAGAAGTGATGCAGGGAGGTGTAAATATTGGAACTGTAGATACACAAATATAGTTTCAAAACACTACCATTTGCTCTATAGGGGTGTTAGGAAGCTGTTTTCCAGTGTGAAATACATCATCAATTGCATCAATATTTCATGTAAAGGCAATTGTGTTAGAGTTCATCTGTTTTCCATGCACGGCTCAGACCTAAGGATGTCTGAGAAATAGAATCACGGAATCATGGACTGGTTTGGGTTGGAAGGAACCTTTAGAGGTCATCTTGTCCAAAGTCTCTGCAGTGAGCAGGGACATCTTCAACTAGATCAGGTTGCTCGGAGCCCCCTCCAGCCTGGCCTTGACTATTTCCAGAGATGAATTATCTACCACTTCTCTGGACAACCGGTTTAGTGTTTTCATCTTCATAACAGAAAACTTCTTCCCTACATTTGTTCTGAATCTACCCTCTTTTAGCTTTAAACCATTACTCCTTGTAACAGGAGTCACTTACTCCTCTCAGCAGCCTCTGCTGGAAAGTCTGTTTCCATCTTTCCTAGAAGACCCCTGAAGTATTGATAGGCAGCAAATAGAGGGGCACCAACTAAGGTACCAAGGGAAACAGAAGAATAAGCTCTAATGTTGCAATCACTTGGGCAGGGAGGCAGGATAGAGAATTTCTCCATCTATCTTTTGCTGCTGTTTGGTTTCCTATGCCTCAGAGCCAGTCTCATGGATGCCAGGCCTGAGCTGTGCATGAAGACCAAGCAGATGTCCCATGCTTGCAAGTTACATAAACTTGCACATTTATCTAGCTACATAGGGATTACAGTTTCTCCTTGTCTCCTTCAAAATGCACATGAGGAAGGCCATTTGGATAGCAATCTAGGTCTTATGTGATTGTGAACAGGATCCAGCAAATCTGAGGAGCTAAAGACGTGTTTCTGCTGCCCAGTTCAAGGTCTGACCACCTGTTTCTGAGGCCAGCTGGTTGAATATTCATTATGGCAGATCCCAGCTCTGTTACTGAGTAGTCTTACTGTCTGGCTATAATCAGCATGAGGCTTTGAAGCAATTGGTTAAGCCTAAATCTACACACAGGGATTCTAGAGATAGGAAGGTAGGCAGTGTTCTGGTGTTGTTGCATTTGCATGCACTGACAGCCTCTGCTCCCAAAAGTCAAATTGGTTCATAGCCTGAGAGCATTTCTGGGCTCCTTTACTTCTTGATTCACAGATTTATTCCAAAGCCAGAAAGGGATTTTTCCATCTGTGGCTGAGAAAGGGACTGTGTACCTCATTCTCTGGCCATTCTACTGATCCAATTACCTCATGTATTAGAAAGCATAAAATCATAAAAATCCAACTGGCCTGGAACAGACTGGACATCTCCTGGAGCTGTATCACTGGGTGGAGGTGCATTTGCTGAGCCCTCCATGGGTAGCATTTGCTAAACACACAAGTTAATCTGAAGACATTAATCTTCTTCATGGCATCATACTACTATGGGACTGTGGTGGTGTCAGGGACTGCAGGGCCAGGCTCCTTCTAAAGCTTTCAAAACAGTAGCAAGCCTATAATCAGGCTGGCAAAAGTCAAGTAGCTCTGTGTTTTCCCTTAATACCCTTTTGTCCTGCAAATCCTGTCTGTGTTAGAGAGTCCCTAGGTGATCTCATAAACAATGGGAGTACAGTATTATCTCCTCCTTCTTGCCATGTGTGTTACCACTTCCAAAAAGGGTTTCTAGAGGCCCTCTAGAAGAAGAGGGAGAACGATACTCATGTTTCTGGTTTGCTTCTGTTTCATCTTTGCATTTTAATTTCATTGAAATAACAGTGAGGAGGAAGGCTTTGCAGAGAACTTACTATTAAAAAATTATTGCAAGATTAGAAAAGGTTTGTCAGTTGAAAAGCTAATATGTGCACTCAGCCTGAATTCTGTAGAATAACCTTTTTCTCATTAAGTGTAGTGTTCTCATTTTAATGAATTAAATTTATATCCCACACTGCCTTGGACTTTACTGACAAAATTTGCTTAGAAGTCAGACCTTCGAGCTATAGGAACCACACATTGTAGTTAATTAAAGCACATTAGTAACACTGTTATTAATCAAAAACTATAGTATTACCCTTGAAGCCTCTTGCTTAATATTTATATATTAGCATTTCAACTAGTAATGAATTGACCTTCCAAATAAAGATAGCCTAAGACAATACCATTAATACATTGTGTGTTAATATTCAGTGCATTGACTCCTCTCTTTTAACTGATATACATCTTCAGGAATACACTGTTGGAAAAAATTGAAAAAATGTTATCTTGAAATATTTGGTCCCAAGTAAAGAATAATTCCAAAATAACTCCTTACAATATTTTAACTTCAGCTTCAGAGGCTCTTCTGTAGCCAAGTGAACACAACAACATCTCTAAGTTATCACAGTGAACCACATCTGCTGGCATGATGGCTCTTGGTCATGCAGCCTTGGGAAATAAAAGACAAGGAACTTCTCTAAAATGGAAAACCATTTGTGTTAAGAAAATAGCTTAACAATCTATTAGGCAAGAATCAAAATAACTGAAAATAAATTCTTCTTTTCCAAAATTTTCTTCCAAAATCTGCATACAGGCTAGGAAAATCATCTGAAAACATCACAAAATTTTAATTTTAGAAAGATTAATTCTGAGATTCCAAGACACCCCAGTTTAGACACTTTAAACTCCACCATAGTAAAGCATCCAATTTTAGAGCAGAGCGGAAGCATACCACTAAAAGGTGAAGACTCTCTGACTTGCTGACTTTTAAAGTCAAAATACTGGATTTTCTCAAATGTTAAAATGGAATCTGTCTCTTCTTTATTGTGTTTTCTGCTCTTGAATCAAACTTTTTCCTTTTTTTTAATTTTTTCCCAGAATATTTCGGTCTCGTATTTTTTGACTTTAGCATTAAACAAACGTTAACTGCTCTTCTTAAAAAGGTATTGTCTTAAACATCTTTATCTCCAATAAACAAGATATCATCATCTAAAGGGGCCCTAAGTTCTCACATTAACTGCAGTCATTTCCCAAGTGATTAAAATGACATTTCTGTTTGTTACATGTAAGAATATACAGCCTGTATTTTCAGTAGACCCCTCTGATCCATTTCTACTGCTAGCTCCTGCTGCTGTTTTGCTGAGATCACTACCATCATGTGATTATTTATGAGGATTTTTTTAAACACAAATTCAAGCAGTCTTATCCTAATGGCCAGTACTATATCAAACTTACTTTGGTCAGAATAGCTGCTCCTGCAGATTGCAGGAATGGTGAACTTCACAGTTCAAGAACTGGGCTCTCTTGTGAAACTCCATTAAATCTTAATGAGGTTTGTTATACATAACTGTCAATTTTAAAATAGTGCCTTTTCTTTTCTTTGTCTTTAATATCACTTTTTTTATGTGTCCTCTGTTTTTACATAGCTTATTCAGTGTATCTATCCATGTCCCCTCTATTTAATTCTATTTCTTTAATTTATTGTTTGGTAATTTGTTTGGTTTTCATTTATTTATTTTATTTATTTAGGGTTCTGTTCATTCACTTTCTATTCACCATTTGTCACTGCTTGAGTTTTTGCTTTAAAAGACCACACCTGATTTGCAAAAATGATTGCAGGCTTTATCTTGTCCTCCTTCCTCTCCCTTTTCCCTATCACTGACCAGAAGTATGCAAGGATATACTGCAACTAATTCATCATCATTTCTGTATCTGCTTGATTAGAATATAGAAAACAATGTGTATTTTTACCATCAGACTCTGTATTTTTTAAACAAAGAAGACCCAAATCCTCTCATCTCACTGTTCTAGATTCAGGTAACAAAGTTCAAAAGTGTCTATAGCCCATTTTTTCCTTCTCTCAATTCCTGTCTGTAAATATTCTGAGCATCTTCAGCTTACAAAGATTAGCTGAACATATGTTAAAAATTTAGAGCATTTGTGTCTTATAAAATGCAGGCCCATACAGAACTCCAAATACACACAAATCTAAATTTTTCTGTAAAGGCAAGAGTACCTTATTTGAGGCATCAGGGACATGATTTCAAGAGAAGGGAAGGAGAAAAGTACAAAATGAGTTTTCACTGATGGATCATTGAGATGCTGTCTCATATTCCAGGTCACCTTTTAAGGAAAGCTTCAAATACATTCAGATTCTCTGGTGTTGTTCTTTTGGGATCTTACAGTTTATCCCTCTGCTTTCAGCATATGTACCTTCTTCACTGAAGACAAAAGAACTTGAGGTACAAAGAAATATTTGACTTTTCAAAGAGATTTTCTGTAGGTTTCAGAAATTATGTTGGCCATATTTTCTCAAGTCTTTTGATGCAGTTTTTTGAGTCATTAAAGCTTTTTCTTCCTTCTTCCTTACTTCAGAAGTAACCTACAAGATTTTTAAGAACAAATGTATTCTCCTCCTGAGGTCCTGCCACTGTTGCTCTGCAGGGTCACCCAGCACCGTGCTGTGGAGTTCAATAGAAGGTGCAGGAGAAGACCAGCAATGCTCAGAGGATGAGGCTCAGGTCTGACTCCAGTCCATGGGGAATACCCATTCAAAGTTTGATTTCAACAGGTCTGAGCTACAAGTGCATTGCTGCCTGTTTGCACACTCTCCTTAGACACACCACTCATACCACAGCAAAGTGAAAAAACTCACATGCATGTTTATTAATCTTATTTCAGGTATCTCTACAAAAGACATTAAGAGAAATCACAGCAACTGTTCTGGTGTCCAGGTGTCATTTCTTTTTGTTTCATCGCCATTTCTTCCAGAGCAGCCACCTCTGCTGCTGATGGAACAGTTGGGTACATGGAAGCTATTGCCCACACAGAGCAGGCATTATTGATTTCAAAGATAAAAGAGGAGATAAAAAAAATTCAAGCACAGCTGTGGATGATATCTTTGTCCCTCCTAGCCACACTTTCTTTATGTTAAGGGATTTATATTTGGTTCCCTGATATTAAAGTCTCCCTTGTCACCAAGTTTCAGTGGTGCTTATAGTACATTTTTATAATTTAGGGATCTTTCAGTCTTGTTTATACAAGGTTTTACTGTAAACCTTTTCCTCTATTTCTTCTATCCCCATTCCTAGTTTATGTGAACAACATACTACCAGCTATTGAGTGACTGACATTTAACTTTTCTTCTTAAGGCTGCTGCCTGCTCCTGGAAGCGTGCAATATAAGTAAAAAACTTACAAATGTATATTTTCCTTGAGATTCTCATGTAAAGGAGTTGTCTCATTTAGAAAAGCTGAAGACTTGCCTATAAGGACTCAGACTCAGACTGAGAGCTGATGTATTTAAAATATAAACAAATTTCAAGATTTTGAGACCTTTTTTATTTTGGTAATTATCCTGGATTCTGGTTCCTAATGCTGAGTAGCTGACGTTTAGCAGTAACTATGGGAAAGGTTATATGGAAATTTGTTTACTTCTACCTCAATACCCAGTCTTGAGAGGAGAAGAAAAAATCAGGCATCTCAAAGGTACATGCTCCTCAGTTTCCTGAGTATTATTTTATTCAGACTCAGGCATCTATTACCCTAAGTCCTTATTCTTAAACTGCAGACATCCTGTAAACCTCCAGGCTTCTGCTTACAACTGTCCTTGGCAACACACCTAGCAGAGAAGAAAGCTTTCCTTTTCATAAAACACATATTTCAGCCAAAAGTCTCATTATCCTGCTGTATGAGCACTTCAGCATTTTCAGTTCTGGTACTTCTGCTCAGGAGAAACACAGAAGTGGTGGGGCAGGCTCCTGGCAAAACCCAATTAATTTTTTCCCAAGGATAATTTCATTCTTTAGAAATTCATGTTGAAAGATGAGCTTTATAATACATAACAAATTCATGTGAATAAAAATAATTTTAAAATTCTGTTTGATTGGACAACATTTTTGACTGTCTCATGTTTTTCTGCATTTCAACCATTTGGCTTAAGCCAGTTTGCAATTCAGAAGGACACATATCACTTTCATGTGTCTGATAATATGAGTCATATCATAGGGCTTTCACTTTATGACTGGCTGACTGCAATTCATTTCAGACTTAAATGCTTTCAGAAAGTGCATTGTAATATATTTTTTTTTTGTACAAGCCTTCAGATGTGCAGGCTAATACATATATTCTGCATGAATATTAATTTCAGAGGAATTCAATCATCAAAGTGCTTATGGGAAATGATCGCAGAAGTGCATTGGTAGGAACATGCAGGCACTACCTTGAATATTATGATTTGATAAAGACCTTCTCATTTACAACCTAAACTCCTTAAGCACCTCAGCTTTAGCCAGAATAATTTTCTGACAAAAGGCTTTTTTTTATTAGAATGGATAATAGACTTAGGTTTCCTATTCTTATCTTCAGTTTCTGACTAGTCTCCTAAGCTTCATAATTTATCTTATCTTTCTCTGTCTGATCCAGCAGTTTTATGCAGAATGGCGTAGCTTCAGCTAGAGGTATTGAGAGGTCATGGCTTTCTTTACCTCCTTTCCCCATCCTCAGACAGAAATGAATGGTTGGGAAGGACCTAACTTCATAAACCTTAGCCAGGGAACAGCTGGTTTTAGGCATTCAGGAACACCTAAAATAGCAACCAAGACTATTGTTCTGCTCATTCATTTTCATGCTACTATTAATACAAAGTTTAATACTGTGATATGAAATGGGAAGCATTCAGTGGGGCTTCAGTAGGCAAAAGATGTAATTTAGACTCTCACCATGGCATACAGGGGACTTCCCTGTATGGTGGATGTTGCTGATTTCTTGTTTAAAATTAAATACTGACTGTGTCTAGGCCCTAGGTCTACAAGAAAGTTCACAGCTCTTGAACAAAAGTCAGGGGAAGCACTGCCTTTCAGCTGCTAAAGCCTTTCACATGTTAGAATCTCTTGGAGATGCACTCTAAGTAACTTCTTCCCTAATCATTTTCCTCAGCTTAGTTCTGCCTTTCTTCATCTGACTTATCAACTTCCTTGAATTAAATTTCAGGTGTCTTTATTTCCCTGTGTGTTATTTAGGCCTTTTTGCTCTGATTTGCTCCTGAAAGGCAAGCCATCTACAAACCATAGGAGGGGTAAATATTGCTTCATGGAGATTCCACTGTGGAAATCTGGACTCTTGAGGTGCTTCTGTTGGTGACTATAATATGATCCCTTCCCTGTGATTAGATTTCCCTGGGAAGTCTTCCATTGCTTTTAGCTTCAGCAGTCCCATGAGATACAGCAGAATGGAAAGGTTCATTGGAAAATGTGGGAGGTAATGTTCCATCACCTCCATATTTCCCAATTGTTTTAAAATAAAGCATAAAGCATTACAGTGCATCTTGCTATTACATTGTCATGTTTTCTCTGGTGCTATCACTGCATGGTCCATAAATTCTTGCAATGAAAAAGGACTACTAAATTCTCTGTACAGACAGTGTTAAATTCAATGTATTGCCTTCCGTTTCATCTCAATTATCAACAGCTAAATGGCTGCAACCAATTCTGCATCTTCCTTTGCACTGCCTCTCAAATAGCTTGATTTGCGTCAGTAGCACCAGCACAGAATTTTAGTTAATTGGCACTTCAGTAGCTAAATGGAATTTCATTGTCCTAGCAAAACAAACATGTGTTTATGAGTTTTTAACTAAAACTGTAAGAGCTCGAAATGATGCTCAGTTTATCAAGCAATAAACCAGTTTTCTATTACAATTCACCTTCCATAATGTTACACAAAACACTGCAGTATTCTTTGGGGCAGGGAATAGCCTGTAGTCACAACAGTGACAGGAAAGGTGCAGACAATGCACAGAAACTTACCCTGTAAATCCGTTCCTTAGACAATTCTTCTGTACAGGGGATGTGGAAAGTTCTCCCTGTGAGCAGAATTAATTCCTCAGAAGCTGTGCTGTTTTATCACAAACACTTAGATGCATTGTGAAATTCACTTCTTTTTATGCTCTGTTTAAGTCCTGCTGACACCCAGAGGGACCCAGAAATAGCTTCTTAGCAGTAAGATAGTGTTTGTTTTATTGCTACAGTGCTGCCTAAGGGCTTATGCTATGATGGAGCCTTGTTTTTACTGTCACTTGGTATTGTTAATTCCAGGCATCCTAGAATGATGAGTTATGCCCTTGAAAATCATAAGACACTCTTTAAAATAATGAATTTAAAAACCATAATAGTAACATGCCTCAGGGATCCATTTTTTGAAATTGGAGTGGATGAGAGTCCAAAGTTATTCTCCCATAAAAAAACGCAAAGCTTACATTATCAAGATACAAGTGTGATATACTCCTCTGATTTTGGGAGGTGTGTGTTTTGAAGAAAGTGTCAAACTCAGTGAGGCCTTTTTGCTAGTAGGGGATGTAGAAGCATGTCTTACCTGTTGCCTGGTGGAAGGAAGACTGAGAATGCAGTGTCTGAGGTGGGCCCAATCCCACCCTCAGCCTCGGGCAATAGAGCAACCCAGCCAGTGTGCTTCCCTTCTTGTTTCTGACTGCAAAAAAAAGAACAGACACATGCAAGGAGCAGAGGATGGTCCATGTAAGACAGAGATGTGAACGTGAAACCCTCTGAGAAACAGTGGATGTGTTTCATAAAGAATTGTGATAAGTTTCAAGAGTTAATGAAGAGAAAAGGTATCTGTCAAGACGGAGAAGTGGGGAGAAATGAATGTGCAGCAATTAAAAAGAAAACTAAACGCAGAAAAATATATTAGAAACCCTGATTAGAATTCAGCACAGACTTAAATGCTCTGCAAGGGGCAGTTGCATATACTGTATGAAACATCCTCAAGGCATAGCTCAGCATTAAGTGACTGATAACTGTAATAATGACCATTATTTCAGTTTTCCATGTCAGCATTCAGAACTGAAAAAACAGTCCTGCTTAGAGCTACAGAGTACTTTAATGAACTTGCAAAGTCAAGAATCTCATTTTAACTTTGGAGAGAGGCAGTTTAATATCTTTCACTTCTCAAAAATGATAGAATTTCACTGAAGTAATGACAATTTCTCAAGTTGGTGACAACTTCAATGAAAATCAAAGAAAGCAGATAAAATTTTTCATGAGAAAACAACTAAAACCCCAATGCTCATGAAAGATTTTGGTGCCAAAACAAAATAACACTGAATTCTCTCTGAATCTCAAGGGAACACTTAATCAGCCTTCCATCAGCACTACTGAAAGATGCATAGTAAAAATCTAGCACAACTCTTTAAAATCTGTACTTGTCAATGCCAGGTCAAGGAATAATGATCATGAAATTTTGGTCCAGAGATTTTTCAACTCACAATAATATTTGTCTAATTGGTTTTCTTCTGCATTTATGTCTTTGTCTTATTTACAGTCAAATGTAAAAAAGTTAAAATTGAAAGGAAGTGCCTCAGATTTTCCATCTTCAACATGAACGTAATGTGAATGAGTGTTGCACTTGCAGATTGGGAGTGCAACAGCTTTGAGTGATTTATAGTGCATCCAGGATTTTTCATCTGTCTGTCCCCCACTGTGGGCCTTAGTTTGATGCTGGGAAGGTCCATGTTGCTAGGCCATCCTGTCACCAACACACCCTGCTTCACCAGCAAGAACATGATGGCAGTGTCAGGGTTTTTGGATCTACCCGCATGGTGTGGGCTCAGTAAAGCTGTTCTCCAAGACTTCAAGGTGGTACCCAATGCCAGTACTGTTTCCATGAAAAGATATTCAAATGCTGCTATGTTGTGATATCCCTTTCTGCCTCATAATCTTCCTCTCATGTAGTAGTGGGCTAGTAACTGCATTAGAATTTTTTATCAGCTCCTCTCTATCATACAAAATCAGGAAACATTTACTTTCTGGGTGCATTCATCAGCAGTGCACATGTCTCTGAAGCACTAAAATGGCCCATGTCAATATCTCATGCTGCTATTCCCTGCTGACAAGGCTCCAGATCCCGTGATGAAGTGTTTCCCCCAGCTGAACTGCTGTGAGGTTTTGCTGTAGTCTCATGACTCTGGTAGTCACCATCTTTCCAGCTAACCTTCAAGAAAATTTTATTCAGAAGCAAAGGAGAAAAATTGCAAATGAAATCTGGAGACAGCTTTTAAATGATGAGGCTGCTTTCCCAAGAATAAATTATGCCATAATTCAATAAAGACAAACATGAACAAAAAACCCCAAACAGTAGTACTGACACTAAAATTAAAATGAAAAAAAGGACACTAAAGATCCAGAGAGAAATATGTAAATTCACTGATATCTGCTTTATGGCTTCTACAAGTGTAAATCAGTAGTATCTATGTCAGTATTACCTAAGTCAGTCTCTGGACCTGGAGTGAGAGTAGTAATTTTCTCTGTAACATTTCAAATTGGTTATACTGAAACACTTCTGCAGATGGCAAATTTATTTGCTCTGTTGCCTGTGGGTAGGAATCCATGGGAGTCTCAAAGGATTGATTAGCAAGCCAGTAACTACATTAACTAAATTTATCCACAGGTATATCTCAGACCAAAGCTGTAGTTTCAGTTTTCTGTGACTTGTCTGAATAACAGCAGTGTAACAATTAAACTCTGTAAGAAAAAGAAAAGTAGAGAATTTGAGCAGTGTGTCTCTCTCTTTGTTCTATCATTTATTTATTTATTTATTTTAATTTTATTTATTTATGTACTTATTTAAGGAATGAATTGATTTGACCTTCAGTTGAATACAACAAGAGTTCTCTTAAATCTTAGTGGGCAAACAGGGGGGATTTTGATTAAATCTTTCTCAAGACATAACTTTATTATGTCTTAAAAAACTCTGCATATCTTCTCAGTTTACTCTGAAGCTTCTGTTTAGAAAATTATTGAGTCAGAGAAGCTAACACTTCACAGAGATGCTGCCACCACCGGCAAGCAGCCATCTGGCTGTATTGAAATCACTGCAATTAATGATGGAGATGTGATTAATTCATTCCTCTTGTTCATCCTGACTCGTGGAAGGCCTTCAATTCTCACACCACTAGAAGTGTTGGATAGATGGATAGATACAATTTGAAGTGCTTGGCACACTGCTTTGCCTAAAAGTTGGAGCTCAGAGAAAGGTGGGAAAATAGTCCGTTCATTAGAGAATAAATCATCTTGGAGTTGGCTGAGGACAATTTTTTCTCTATTTTCTTTTCCATAAGCATTTTCATGTGTAAGGTTTTGTTCTCATACCCACACAAAAGGAAACTCAGAGGCGTCCAGAGAAATGTGATGGCATGACAAGGCTTAGCCACTTGAAAGAGGTTGCTTCTGCTGTCTTGGGTTTTCAGTGGGAAGTGAGAAAGGGTTTTATCCCTTTTTCTTCACAGATAGGATGAATGCGGGGTAGAAATTTTTGCAGTGGGCTTTTTGCTGTTCCCCAAGAATAAAGAATTCTGAAGAACTTCTGCTTCCAGTCAGCCTCTGTCATAAAACAGACTGAGCCTTTCTGCTGTGGGACTGCTGAGGGCTGAAGAACAGCAGGTACCAATCACTGCCACAACAGTGCACTGCTGGCAATATTGCACCAACAGGGACTCTGGGACTGCTATCCACGAGATAATTCAGCAGCCAGAAGGACAGACAGTGGTCAGCAGGGCTCACATGTTTCTGCCCCCAATCAATAAAGCTCCAAAGTGGGATAAGTATTATTCCATTCACAAAATCTACTGATATCCCCTTTCCATGTTGTTTGGTCTACTTCAGAATTAGGGTGAAAAGGCCCTGTTGGTCAGCAGTACCAGTTTCAGCTGGAAACTTTCCAATTCTCTACAGGTGTGTTGAATATTTTTTGTGGCAGCTCCTCTCTCTTGACTGTGCTTCTTTAGAGCTCCCAAATTAATTTTGCTATTACTGAGCCCCTACAAGTAGGACAGAAGGAACAGGAATACTGCAAGATAATTAACTGAAGAGAGATTCAGAACAGTAGTTACTGATGGAGACACTTTTATTAAGTAAATTCAGTCCCTATCAGCACAAGTTATATTCACTGACTGGAATATTATTTCTGCCACTACAATTCTCAATATTTTCTATCTATAAAATACACTTACAACAGAAAATTATGATGCCCAGGTGCTATGAACACCTTTCTTTCCAAGTAAGAGAAGCAGACACATTTGAAGTAGACATCAGAAAGGTACGAAGTCAATGCATTGAGCTAATATGCTAAAATGTGCAAAAAGTATTCTGAAAAAATGTGCACTTTTAGGCTACAGAGGTGTGAGCTCCAGTTGCAACTGCCTGCAGTGACAGACCAGCTATATGACATCTCTCAGTTTTAGAGGCCTTACACTGGTGCTCATGTAAAAAATGTAAAGTGTGAAGTGAGATCTCCTAGGTACAACTCAGTAGACACTGTCTGAATCCAGGTGGGGTTGTCTTGGAGCCTCTCCTTACTCATTTCACAGACCTGCTGAAGTGGGAGAACAACAACCATTGGCACTTGTTCTGGTAGCTGTGACAGGTACAAAGAGTTGGATTTGAGGAGAGTATTCTCTAATGATGTGAGAGGATTACACAGTAACATGAGTTGTGACTTCATGTGAGGTTTCAAGTTTTTACTTACACCGTGAAGAGTGAATGCTATTTATAAAATCAGGATACATTTTTTTTCAGCTGAAACACATTATACATTGTAGATTTGCACTAGAAAGCAGTGAAGACATTATAGATGAGCTTATTTTAAAGCATTACCTTGGTCTGAAATTGAATAGAAGCATAAATACAAAGGAGCACTTAGCACTTGTTAAGTGAAAGTGAGGTTTCTCTTGTCTGTCATCACTTGCCTGTTGCAAAAGCTGGGTTCTGAGTTTCTGAAACTTTGAAACTCTGTTTTCAGAAAAAAATTCTGTCATTTGGCAAGAAGCACTTCAATCTCTGCTTGTTATTTGACCACCTTGTAATCAAATTTTGGATATTTCGTACAATTCAAAGACTTTAATGTACACTTAATTATGCAAATTACATCTTAAAATGTATACTTTTGAATTTCTAGTTACCATTTTTCTTTTGTTATTACAGCCTCATACATTAATTTACAGAAACATAAATATTTTATTTGCAACAGTCTATCTATCACCAGCTTTTTTTTTTTTTTTT
>VXAC01002073.1:2632202-2707547 GCA_013399225.1 Rhipidura dahli
TTTTTTTTTTTTTTTTTGCTGATCTTCATCTGTATTGCCTGATTGTGCCTTTGGGATCTTCCAGGATATGAAACAGTTCCCAGCTGTTATTCTCTGTTTAATTTCTTTTGATCATTAGCTTGGTGAGTTACAGGTTTTCACAGTATGAAACTGAACCTTCAAAGTGTCAACGCATTCCTGTCTGGTATTTAATTCTGTGTGCAAGTACTGAAAAAGATGCAACCTCTTCCTAAATAAAGGTACTCTTTGTTGCCCTTATCTTGACCCCCTTTTTTATCTTGTATCCTATATAAGCATGAAAAAGAGAGACAAAACATATGCTATCAGGAATTGCACATACATGGTATTAGGAAGTGTAGATGCATAGTTTGCAGGCCAGGATTGATTTTTTGCTGGTTTTTTTTTTTTTTTTGAATTTTCTTTTTTTTTCTTTGGTTTTGTTTTAGCCTGAGTATGTAATAAAATCCTTTATGATGAATTAAATAGTCAACCATTTATTATAAGAAATACTACCACAAGAATGCAGATTGCTGCTTACCACGTCTATTTTATTTGTCCAAGTAAAAGACAGAGCACTGCCTCCTCTGTGCTATCTTCTACTTTTCCAAGCTATTGCACTTCAAGTTTTTTGAACAACAGTTACAAAAAAAGTTATTGGGGATATTGACCAGCTCTCCTGTGAAAAAAACTTTTAATGCCATAATAGTTTGTATCAGTGTCTTCTGTAGGTAAAAGATTGTGATTTTCAGGATAATCCATCAATGTTAGTGTTATCAAGGCTGTCATGAGAATTGTTTTAGAAGTAGGATCTTTACATTTAGAGAAAAAAAAGTACCACTGATCAAAACCAGAATAATTATATTGGTTTTGATTGTATAAATATTATTAATGACAGGTTCCCTTTGTAAAAGAAAGCCCACACATACATAAATAGATGCTGCCATAAACAAGGAAGTTCATTTTGCCTAATATTAAGGACCAGTCTGACACAATCCCTGTTCCAACAGGGACAGTTTTATAGGGATCAGTTTCTATCCTGAATTATGAAGACATCTCTTCTACTCTCAGTGGTCCATCAAAGGAAATGTGTGTCATAGACTGGGAAAATGCAAAATTCTGGGATATAAATAGATAAATCTGATAACTTATTTGGAAAATATGATCTATGCCAGTCCTATAGGAATATATTAGCGGTCAATAAAGTTCTTACTTTCTGCACTCCCGACAAACTTTCAAATAACTGCACTAGAGCATGAGTTTGTGATGCATAAAACCTGCATATAAACATTAATAGTAGAAATGCTTTCTCGTCTCAGAAAAATCCACGTTGAGTAGTCCAATTCTGGAATATGTCACTTCTTGCCTTTTTTCTTTCTTGCACCAAATTTGAATGTGCACATATGGACATAAATAGGTATGAAGGGTGGCGCAGGTTCAGGAACACAGAGTTTGGAGTTGGTAGATGGAATTATAAAGTTTGTAACAGTAACATTATGATGGGTCTCCTCTCTATAGGAGCTTCTATGAGAGACACTGACAAGGACTTTTTCTAAATTCCTTCGTTTCATTCATTGTCTGAATTTTGTAATGTACTAACAGTGCCTAAAACTGAATACTTGTCAGCTGAAGATCACAGAACATTTGACGCAGATTGCAAAATCCCCAAACAAAAGTCATTTTAGCTTCCATTTAATCCCTTTTATAAAACAGAATATAAATTTTTATTCCCTGCTAATCCTTCATTCTACCTTAGATAGCGGAGAATATAATGTATTCAATTCTTTTCAGATGTCATGTCTGTTTAACCGAACCTGCAAATGAAATTCTGGGAGTAAATTCGAGTTAGAAGATAGAATGTATGGAGACATTGTTGTGTTCTAGCAACTCAGCGTAGCACAAACCTTGGCTTCCTATCACACCTGGAAAAGAATATCTCCAACAAATAGGACACCCACCAGCACTAAAAGCTCTGGGTATTTCCTGGCTTAGAGCCCTGACTGGTATAATAATCCATGGCACCTGAACATTCCTGATGGCAGCACTGTGATCAGGAAGCTAATTAGCTAGGAAAGGGAAATATTAACTCATCAATTACTGATTGCTATCCCATTATGTAAGGAAGCAATCATGCGATGGAAATGTACAAGCCTGGAGGATAGAAAAGGCCCAAAGCAATTTTGTGAGCATAAATTGGTCCAAATACAGGACAAAAAGAACAAATAAGAGGTCAAGTCCTAGCACTGAGGGGCATACTGCACTCATGAATAACCAACATGTTTGAAGTCAGTGCCTGCATTAGTAAATCAGTGACCCATCTGTAATGGAGAAAGCTGCAACAAAGGTGAGTGGCTAAATTGGAGCCTCTAAGGTCAGCAGCAGGTTTTTCTCCCCAGTGTTCAGTAATAGCAAACAGAGAAAGTGCTTCTGGGAAGTTCTCTGGCTGGTATGAAATTAAAAATGGAATATTTCTTATTTCTTTTTACATCTGATTTTTTTTGTTGTTTTTTATTTTTTAGTTTTTATTTTTCACTTGTGCAGATCACAGGTGGACAACAGCCTTGCACATATAGTCTTCCTTATGGAGGTACTTTGTGTTACATCAGCTGCAAATTTAGCCAACTGATATCAGTGGAAATGTGGCTTATGTTGGAGTTCTGCTCTGTGGTATTGACTCTAGTATGGATTTACACCTTGTGAGAACTGCATTTAGAATCAGTTCTTCAGAGAGACATTCTCTTTCAGTTGCATATTATTTATATATACTTTAGAAGTGAACAAATAGCATCTATAGTATTTTTGGTATTTTTAAACCTTAGAAAAACATGTAATGATATAACTTTCCATACGCCAGCAATTGTGGGTTTTTATCTCTCAATGAGATTTAAGTCAACCCTCTGAAAACATTCTGCAAGAGTTAGCTAAAGATTTAATCTATCAAAATCACGTACTGAAATCAACAGATATGACAAACTAAATACATTAAGGGTTGGAAAAGGTCTGTTTACTATGCTCAGTGTTTGCAAAACAGTTTGTATTTACCTTCAGATTGAAATGCTGAGCTGGATTTGTATACAGTGATCTATATTCTTACTTTCTATGATTTTGTAAATTGCCTTTAATATTTACTCTGATAAATATTAGATTTTGCTGGTTTTGATGATGGTAGCACTACCTTACTTGAACACACAATAATAATACTGATGTGGAAAACATAATTTAGTGAGAGTGCGATAGATTGATAGATTATGAAAAATACTTGGAATTTTACAAAAGCGTGCAAGACGTATTCTTCATGTTTAAACAGTATCACTTTATATGAAGTTGCATATAAAATTACTCTTCAGAAAACTGGGAGAAGACAATGTTCTTTCAGGAGCATCTAACTGATTTCAGAATAGCATTGTACGTTACCATAGGAACCAAGGGCTTAAATTACTTTATGAAACTGCTAAACAAAACTGGTTGGTTGAATGATAAAACCCAGAATATCAGAGTTGGCCAAAGATCTATTCCAAAACAAGTAGTTTGCCACGGGAAGATGACACTTAATGTGTCACAAGCTTTAATTAGAGAGCACAGTGTATACAATCCCACCTGTGCACTTCTGTAGGCTGAACTCCTGGCCTACACTGCCTGAAGGGCCACAAAAAGGCTTTCTGCCTTAGCATGAGAGCCCTTGGCTGATAAATCCCCTCTGCTAGGCATGAAATCATAATGGACTGCATGAGATTTATGGTGTTTAAGCCTAAGAATAAATAGCCCTTTGTGCCACATCATGTATGAATACCTTGAAAAACATTAGGAGCACTTTTGATATCTTTCCATTGTGGAAATGAACCATTTAGAGCTGCTTCTTACCCATCTTTTGCTCATTATCCTGAGAAGGAAGGACTTTTCTTATGCCCTGTGGTTATGTATCTGCCAACAAACAGTTGGATAAACTGTTCTGGAAAGCAGACCAGCTGGAACTGAATGGTGCAAGTGAGAGCCTGCCACATGCTTTTGGGTTTTTCAGAAAGCTGAGAATCTGCACCAGTAACATATAACAAATCAGAAGCAAAACCCCCCCCAGCACTTCAGCAATACACACAGCAATTACAAACAGCAGAGGGAAAATAGACATGTGAAAGTCCATCAACACTGAAGAGATATTCAGAGCAAGATGTTAAAACAACACAGAGGAGTTTCAGGCAGGGATTTCGAGGAAAAAAGTATTGTAATCATTAATAAAATGAGAAAAACTGCCCTTGATTTTATAAAATACTTTCTTTGCATTTTAGAGAAAGTAAACTCTGTATTGTGGCCTGTCTGCAGGTAGCAGGACTTGAGAAGAGACTTGAAAAGGTGATTTCGATTTGTTGGATGCCATGAGTAAAGTAATCAATACAACCCAGTCACAGCTGCAACTTTTCTTGAATGTTTTTGGGACTGGGAGAGGGACTGAAATGCAAGAACAGTCTGTTTCTGGAAGCTCTTTTACCTCTTAGTCCACACAGTCCTTCTTGCATTGTGTGGCCCTGCAGACATTAATATCCTGTAGTAATGATGCTTGGGGGAAGCTGGCCTCTTGCCTTTGGAAAAATCCACCCTCCTTTGCAAACTGCTGTTGGCTCAGAGAGACCTCTGAAAGGGAATCCAGAAGCTGGCTGCAGCCAGAGTTAACTGTCACATAAGGCTACAGATGGCTTGTGGGCTGAAATACAAAGTGCTGTTTCATTGTTAAGAGCTTAATTGATTTGCAGGATTATTTTAGAATGATGGTTTGAACCAGTCACTTGAAATATTTTCATTTTTCCTTAAGCAAAGCAGATTTTGTCAGCATTTAGATTTTTTTCTTTTAAAGGTCACTGATGAGTGGTTGACCTGTAAGTGGAAAAAAATGCGTATCTTCAGGTCACTAGCATTCAGATGAGGCCATCTGCTTCAAATTGTTGGGGAAAACAGGGCAGAGTCCCTTGCTGGAAATTAATAAATTTACTGAGACATGCTCAGGAAAGTTTATTTTGCTACAGGGAAAAAAATATTTATGATCTCATCTGGAGATCACCTTCTACCTCAACCCTGGAAAGACTTTAAAAGCAGACTGGACAATGATATTGGAGAATTGATTCCATGGGAAATCCTGCATTGGATGGACTGGATGACCTAAATAATCTTCTGTATCTCTAATTCTGAAGTAACCTATGATTTTCTCATTAAAATCTCATTTTAGCTAGTGCCACTACAGATGCAAAACTTACTCTTACGTGAGTCTAATCTTCCTTTAGAATTGTGAATGCTCTCTGCTCTGATCTTGTAAAATAGATCTAGTGAAAGGATGGGTCAGTATGTTTGTCTATAATTTACCAATCTATTAGATGCTTTTGTGGCCCTTGTTGCAATTGTACTTGAGCATCCCACATCACCTCTGTGAGACCAGAATGTTCTCCCTTCCTTCATTTCATCTGTGACAATGAAAGGTCACACAGAACTTCTATGACACTGCACAAATTTCAGCCCTGGACTCATGAGCAGCCTGACTACTTGCCCATCACACTATTTGCAGGTCCAGGAAGAATTGCACACAAGTGCTGGAGTAAGAAAGGAAATTACTTTGTTTATAATTCCAAATCTCCCACAGAAAACTATGCACAAACATCTTTCAATATGTTTCTGTTTGTGCCTTTATTATATGATCCTTTTGGGGTGCAGGAAAATAACATACTAATTAAGTTATCCATTGTGTTTGCAGAGATGAATGTATGACTAATGAAAATTGATGTCATTTTTTGTTAGCAAATCAGGTGCATGTTGTTTTTAGTTGCAATGGTAAGCAAACATGGTGCTTTGAATCCGAGTTCTGACACAGCTTAAAACGAATTTCACGACCAGAAAAATCATGCCAGCAGTTTCTTAAATAGAAAATCTGCCTTTTGGACTAAAAAGTTGTGAATGAAATTGAGCAGAGATTGCATCATGAGAGCCTCCACACACTAGGAAAATAAGCTGAGGAAAGGGCAGAGAATTTGGGTGCATAAGAGAAATTGCAGATGTGTGAGAGAGCTCTGCAAAGCCTGAGAGTAAGTAGGGTAACTAAATAAACTGGAGGAAAGACATGAAGACCATTGAAAAACAGGGTGGCTTGCAGTAGTTAAAATAAAATGTAATTTGGTAACTGCACTGTGGGAAGATGGACTTGAGGAAAGATGTAGTCTGAGGTTAGAAGGATTAGACAGCAAAAACTCAGGTAGCAGTGTGCAGACAAAAATTCCCAAATGGATGGAGACTGGTCCATGGAAAGCTACACAATACCTGAGTATCCCTACCACAATACCTGAGTATTCACATTGAAAGAGACTTTAACCAGCTCTTGGTTCATGAGCAGGCAGGTTTTGAGTGTTGCTCTTGCTGTCTCTCCTACAGAGATCTGACCCTCATGTTAACCTTAGCCTGCAGATGAAACAGGATTGGGACTTCCTCCTATGTTGTGCCAGTCCCTTTTCAACTGTGTTCTTAGTGCTGCCCAGGGGTTTCCCCTTTTTAAACCCTTCATTTTTATCTGAACCTGGAAAAGAATCAGGGATTCAGGTCTGACTGTCTTCAAATGCCTGGGCAATGTATAGTTGGGAGGAATGTCTGAGTCTAAGACCCAAATATCACCTTCACTGACCTCTTGAACTCTACTTTTGCTCTCTCTCTTGTTTAGATGTTTTTCAGCAACCCAGTTCCTTGCCTGAGAGTGAGGTGTACAAATGTTTAATGCATTGCCTGGAGAGAATGATGCTAGGAGGAGACCTGAAAACCACAGTCAAGTTATCTATTACTGCAGGTCCTGCTCATCTTTGCAGAAGCATAATCCCAAATGAAAGTAATATTTAAGAAAGGGCAATCTCCCCTAAATCCTTCAAAGTATTGTACTGCACAGAACTGTGGCATCAGAACTCTGCTAATGTTGAAGCTGTCTCCTCTAGCTTTCACTTCTGCTGAGTGTTAACCCTAGTCTAGACCTCACCTTACACCTGGGAAGCCATTAAGTGGTGGAGGTGCTTGGCAGGAGTCCTGAGCTCTGTCTCAGTTCACAGGAATGTTGAAAGTAACAGTGGGGATTCTGACAAGGAAACAGCCTGGAGCTGTAGTGAGAGTTCAATCTGCCACAGCAAGCTAGAGGCTACTGCTTGGTTTCTCAGCCAGGGGAAAAAAAATAGCCCAGAGGCTGTGAAAGGTTCTTGCTTACATTTCATTCTTTTTGGCTATTCAAACCCTGTTGCCGGCTTTCTCATTCCCCAGATTCTAACCCTTACTGGAGACATAATGCCCAGCTGCTACTGAGGCTATGTGCATTCCCAGATAATTAGTGGGATAATGCCAGTGACCTGCCCACATTTAGTTTCAAAAAACCTTTTGAGCCCTCTGTTCCTCTGTCTTGTCTTCCCTTCAATTAACCCCTTCCCCTAACCCTAGGTTCTGCCTGTGTATCCATGCTCTATATTTTTTTAAAGAGGAATTCTAACTGTATTCTTCAGTTTATTCTAGAAGAGATTTTGTATGCAGCTTTTGTATGAAAGTCTTTCCCAGCTCCCTCAAGGCTCTTAATTCTAACCTCTCTGGAGGCAGCAATATTTGACCCTGCAAGGTAGAAATTCAGCCCCTGCAGTAGCTTTTCAAAACAGTCTCGAAGATATTTAGTGAGTTAAAATGTTAGGGAATATTTGTATTTTAACAGTGTCAAAATGCTTCCCCTGCTACGTGTGGTACAGTATCTACAGGCAGCTAAAACCAGTCTCTAGCCCAAATAGCTTAGTTTGAGTAGACGTGAAGAGCACAGATGATGTGATTGATCTGATCTGTCAACACTCTGACAAGAGAACAGCCTGGAGAAGAAATGACTGCAGATGTTCCCTGCTCACCACCTATCACAGGATGAAGAGCAAAGGCATGCACAAGGGGCAGCTGCACCCGTTCCTCCCTCACACTCATCCTTCTCCACACAGACATTTCTTCCAGTTGTATGTTTGTATTGGGAATCAGTCTCTCCAGCATCAAGCAGATTTTGGCAGTAATGGAAAAAACCCCAGATATTAAAATGCACCCAGAAAAAGACAGACACTCTATGCAGGAATAAGTAACAGCAGAATTATCTGGGCATGAATTACAACCTCTCTTGGCAGCAACACCAGGGGAGCGGAGCATCAATCAAAACAAGATGAGCCATGCCCCTTGGATCTGGAATTCCTGACATGACTGACTGGTACCAGACACTGCTAAGCAGCCAGCCATTCCCCTAGTAATGCAGTCCTTTTGAATAAAGCCTGTATCTGCACGCTAATGGCTTGAAATTGCTCAGAGATTCAGTAAAAGCTCTGAGGAGAAAGAGAAAATAATAGTAATTTAGATAAATGATAGGAGTCTCCCCAGAACAAAGGCACTTTAATACAAATGTGTTGCCATCAATGGTGGTGTGTGTACTCTGCTGTAATTAGACATTTTCTGCTAAGGCAACACAAAGCCAGCTGTTTGGCCCATTGTGCAGGCCTCCATTTGCTAAGTCTCAGTTGCACATGTGAGGCATCAGGCCCAAAGAAGCTGGTTTGATATTGAAAATATGAAAACATTGAAAAAACCACACAAGAAAATGGCAGGGGGACAGACTGGCAATCACACAATGAGCTGATTATAGAGTGCTAATAATAAAAGCATCGTTGTTAAATTACTGCCAGATGGACCAGGTACAGTTACTTGTGAGACACCTGCTCTACTGGGGCAGGAAGCAGCTCCAGTCAGACAGAATACAGCTGCAGGATGGATAAATCCAAGCAGTCACTGCGGGAGAACACATATACTATGTGGATTAATTACCAGACAAGTGGGGCATGAACCATGTCTGCTTTACCACGGCAAAAAAATGCTGTAACTTGTATATTTTCTACTGTGCTGGGTTACTTCTACTGGCTCATGTTGAGTTCCTGTAAAATGCAAAATCTGCAGAGCTTTGGAGGCTTGCTGCATAGATTATATAATACACTTTGACCTGGGTTATAATTTGGTGTAACCTGTCAAAGCTAATCTTACTTCTATCATGTGAGGATATATCTCTGTAAAATTCTGGGTGTTATAGAACAACACTGATAAGAGCAAGGTCTATCTAAATGCAAAAACCTTAAATACACTCCTGAACACTTAGTTATACAGGTAGATTGCATCTACTACTGGCTGTGTACAGACTGTAAACAGCATTGCTGAACTGCTGAATATAGCAGAGCAACTGCAGAGGAAAACACCTACTGAGTCCTTGGGTACATCATGCTCATCCTCTGAATCCACTGATCTAATATCAATCTTTGTATAAAGGGAAATACAGAGTATGCAGTGGAGGAAAGTCATGCCAAGGTGAAAGTACTTTCAGCAAATTCTCTTCTCAAAATATATGCACAGCTTTAAAGTTATTTCCTCTCAGATGCACTGAAAGATGTCTCTGCTTATTTCATTGATTTAAACTGTTTCAACCTTCTTATCCTCAGAAGAGCAAATCCTGATTATCTCTGGTACAAGGAACGAGAGCCAGGTTTTTCTGCACCTCTTTCTTTTATTTGTTTTGTTTTCTTTGGGTTTGAGCAATAAGGGAGGTATGCAATTATTATTACCATGTATAATGAAATGATAGTGTGAATGCCATTCCCTCAAATATCTTTTGGGAGGAAGAGGGAACCAAAGCAGAATAGTAATTTGTGTTCTTTGCCACTTGGTTAACACACAGGTTCTTTGAAAGGATCATATAGTAGTACTAATGGACTTTGTTGTCAGTTTGCATAGTTTGGGTGGATTTCATGCATTCAAATCAGGAAAGTCATGGCACACTTTTCTGAATTTCATTATTTTGCATTCTATCCATGTTGCATCTAATCACTACTAATTTTTCTTAAGCAAACCATGAGGAATTAAGGTCACTACTTTGAAAAACATTCTACAGATAAACTTTTTTTTTTTTTTTTTTTTTTTGTCATGAACACGACTTCAACTCAGCTCAGCATGACCCAGTACCAAACAGAAAATGTAGAACTGGCTCATGAGGACCTTGGAGCCTCTGTATTTAGACCATGAGTTCTACATTTCCAGACTTGGTGAGAACTACACTAGGATTGACTTTAACTTCTTGCTCTAAAGTGAAAATTTTCTCTTAAATGGTATCTTGGTAAAACCCACAAATTAAAGGTAGAAGCTGTGCTTGTTAAGCAATGGGAAACTGTCAACTGTCAACTGTGAGATTAAATACCAGAAATTAAAGAAGTACAGGAGAACTGTATTGACATGCAAACAACAGGTTGGGGTGAATTTTGGACTTCAGCTACTGAGCTTCTGTGAAAGTCTTATGGCTGATTTGGAATAGAATCTGAAATGGAAGTAGAACGGAACAAGCTGAGCTGGGTGGCTATTAAAAAAAAAAAAAAAAAGGAAACAAAAAAATCCAACTTTGAAAGTGTACAAGGTTAAAATGACCCAGGAACTTCCAGTCCAACGGCATTCAGGTGGATTGTGGTTACTTAGAATCAGGGCTTATATTGATGTTTTCAGGCACATTTTCTCATTTGGCCATCTGTTGAGAGGCCATTGATCTCTGAAGGAGATCAAATGAGATCATCCAGCTCTGACTTATGTAAGCGGAAGATCAACTGCCACGCTTCTTGAAAGTAAGGATGAACAAAATACCAAAACATCAACTCTCTGTATTTCATGTTCTGAACTGTTTTTATGTTTCTGCTGTGAGAAAGAAATGAAAAAGCAAAGAAACTGAAATGACAGAATTTTTAACAAAGCAGAACAATATCTATTGTTGTAGACAATGGTTTCGTTGGCATATAAACTTTTCTTACTATTAGCTGCAATTTATTTTTCCTCCTGTTGTAGCCATCTCATAAGCCTGCAGGTAAATTCGTATGATGGATCTCTAATTCTACTGCGATATTATAGTGCTTTTTGAGTGTGAAAAAACAGAAAAAGCCCTGTGTTATGCAAAATCAAGAAATAAAAGAGCAATAGATTACATATGCATATCTCACAGCTAGTAGCTTTAATGGCTATGTATCATGACTTTGTAATGATCACACAGCAGTCAACATTCTTATTATAATATTATCCTAAACCCTCTGCAACTGGAAAGGTTTTAAAACCCTTTCCTCACATGAGAAGAAGAAGGGGGAAGTTATCTTCCTAATTGAACCATATGCTAAAATCTAAACACTTTTGGCAGTTAGTTGTAACCCTGTGGTCTCCAGATGCCCACATTTCTGTCATTTCCTCTATGCAAGTTGCTTTTCATACCTTTACTCTTAACATTTATGATTTCAACAAATCCTTGAGTATCCTCTCAACCTTATCTTCTCAAACTGACTTTGTGGATGTTCTTTGAGCCTGCTGAAGGAACTATCAGCAGGAAGAAATGTCTTCCTGTCTCCTGTACCAGAGTCCAGCTGTAATAGCACCTGCAATTTGTGAGACATGGGTCCATATACCACTTCAGTATATTTTATGACAAGGATATTAATACACAGCCCTCCTAGAGGTGTTGGAGAAGCCTGTTGTGTGGTGTATCCTGAGTCCTGATTCTTCCACACAGTTCTTCCTCTTGGTGTAAAGCAGGGTCTGAGTTTGGGAATTTTGTTTGGGATGGGAGCCCACACAGTACCATTGACAAACTTGAGGAGTGGGCCCATGAGAACTTCATGAGCTTCAAGTCTGAGTGCAAGGTGCTGCCCCTGGGTCGGGGCAATCCCAGACATGAGTTCAGGCTGGGAGAAGAACTCACGGGGAGCAGTCCTGTGGAGAAGGTTCTGGTGATCAAAAATCTGGAATTGAGCCAGCAGTAGGCACTCGGAGCTCAAAAGGCCAATGTGTCCTGGACTGCATTAAAAGGGGAGTAGCCAGCATGTGGAAAGAGGTGATTTGTCTCCTCTACTCTGTCCTCATGTGAGACCCCAGCTGGACTGCTGCATCCAGGGCTGGGCTCCTCAAGTGCAAGGAAGACTGAGCCTCTCAGAGTGGATCCAGAGGAGGGCCATGAAGGTAAGCAGAGGACTGGAGCACCTCTCCTATGGGGACAAACTGAATTGGTGTTGTTCAGCCTGGAGAAGAGAAGGCTTCAGGGACATCCCACTGAGGCCTTCCAGACCCTAAAGGGAATTCATAAAGAAGAGAGACAGGGAGTTTTCCCAAGGGCAGATAATAATAGGACAAGAGGGAACTATTTTAAACCAAAAGAGGAGTGATTTAGATGAGGTATTAGGAAGAAATTCTTTACTGGGAGGGTGGTGAGACACTGGAACAGGTTGCCCAGAGAAGTTGTGGATGCCCCATCTCTAGAAGTGTTCAAGGCCATGCTGGATGGGGGGCCCTGAGCAAGCCAATCTAGTGTGTGGCTTCTGAGCCAATGGCATGGGACTCGGAAATAGATTATATTTCAAGTCTCTTCCAAACCAATCCATTCCATAATTCTGTGATTTTATAATATCATGCTGAATATTAACATCCCTAATCCTCCCTCCTGTGACACTAGTTCCAAGTGCCTGTCTGGTGGATTGAAATGGATGTAGAGATTTTTTTCTACAATAGACAACTTACACCAATGATGAAGTTGGAAAGTGCTTTGAAATAAGCTGTTCTCCTTAAACATGGCCTAATAACCTCTGAGTAATCAGCAAGAAAAGCGGGAGAGAAGTGAGATACCTTTCCTTGCAGGAACCTTGACACAGTATAAACCAAACACCAAAGAAGCCAAGCTTATAAAAAAAAAAATTCCACATTAGATTTTAGGATTTTTTTTTTTTTTCAGAAAAGATGCATTCCTTTATATTATGTGTCTAAAAAGACATGTCTGAGGACTAAATTCTGATCTCTTGGCAAAACCATGGATTTGGCACAGCATATGCATTATACCCACCTAATTTTGACCAGCAGTTTCAGCTGTGAATTCCATGTTTGTATTTACCCTAAATGGGCACGTAGCATCCCAGAGCTGACTGCATTTTCAAGAAGAAATCCTTGTGGCTTCACACATGACTAGATTCTGCAATTAGACACTTTCAGGGCTTAGTGTAAGGTGCATGTAAGTGGGAGAAAGCAAGGGACCTCTGTGACCAAAATAAACTGCCTTGACTCGTCCTTTGTCTTTTGTGTAGCAGATACCTGGGTGAGGAGAGACAAGAGTTTGGGATTCTGGTCACTGTCAACACAGATGTGAGAGAGGCACCTTGCTGACCTTCTGACATTGCACCTGGAGGCCCGGTGTCTTTGCTGCCTTAGAATCCAACCTTGCTTTGTAAATCTCCTCAAGCCTGCTAAAATCTCTGAAGCTGGGAGATAAAAAAAAAAAAAAAAAATAAAAAAAGCTAGCTGATAGCTCTACATGTTATTTACCACTTATTAGTAGAATGGGGGAAAAGCATCAGTGAGCTTTCTGCTTGTTAGTTTCTCCACTGTCAGCTTGTGCCAAAGATCTCAAGTGACTGAACCTTTCAGCAGAGAGCTTTGAGCTTCATTTGCCACAGACTGGTAGTCTAATTGCCTTCCAGCCCTGGACATAGGGAAAACAGCTTAGCACAAGGACCCAAGGGTTTAAAAAGCTGAAGATAATGATGACAGCCACACTGGTGCAGAAAACAGGAGCTCCCAGATGTCGTTAAGAGCACTAGATTTCATTTTGACTCCGATTCCAGACGCAGCCTTCCTCAAAGATGACGCAGTTGTCTTTATCTGGACAAAGAATCTTTCTCCTTGTGGCAAAAATGACATCCACCTCAACATGTGTTATTGAGCACACAGCTTCCAGCCTTAGAAGATATGCCTTTGTGAAGGGGAGTTGTCATGCCTCTGTGTGCATTGCTTAGAAATCAGAATTCCTGAAAATTTATTGTAGATGAAAGGGACAAAAACGTCCATGCTCCCTCATTACTCCTTGTCACCAAGTCAGCCTGGGGTTGCAGATTGAAGGAGCAGAAACTTCACTTAGAAACTAAGAGCTATTAATGAAATTTGCCATGTGATTCTTGTACAAGACAAGCACTTGTGGCATGAAAAATTAGGGAAAAGACAGAAAAAATTGTGAGTGCTTAGGCAGTGATTTGGTCTTGAGAGGAGTCACAACAACACCATTACTGGCACCAAAGCACATCCTGACAGTGTCTCCTCAGCCCTGGGATTTGTTGAGGCAGGCACAGCCAGCAGTTGCAGCAAGAAGAGCTGCCAGCCAGCCTCTCTCTCCCAGTCTGGACTTGACCTAGTGGCTGGAAAAAGGTTTTCGCCACCCTCACTGGGAAAGCAAACACTTGCAGATATTCAGCTGGGCTCCAGGATGCTCAGCTGACATGGGATCTTCGTGGGATTATATAAATCATAAACCAGAGCGAGCCTGTTCCAGTGCTGTTGCCAGAAGCAGCTGGAGCACTGAACAGGGGCCCCTCTAAGCTGAAAGAGAAAAGGGATTGACAGGATATCTCCAGGGAATGGAAAATGTGGGTGCTGCCCTGAGTGTTTTTAAAAGTTGACATCAGAAATATTTTTTTAAAAAAATTAAAATTTGGCATCAGGAAGTTTGGGGTTTGTATCAAAGCAATAACATTTCCTTATAATAGAGCAATGTGGTTAGTTTTAGTTATTGTCTATCTTTTTAATCTTACACTTCATGGTTCCATGGTTTGGGAAATGGGGCACACAACAGTGTCGGTCAACAGTAATGACTAGATTTTTTTTTTTCACATGCTTAAATGTTGTGATTATCAGAAAATTTCTGATGCTGGTCTGTAGGGAAAAGTATGAATTTTTAGTGTTTTAAGGAAATGCTGATTTCCAAAAGAAATTATAGTGAAATTTTTTCATCTGGAGAGACTTAGTGTGGAAGAAGACAAAGTTTGGCTATTGAATGGATATCAGAGCTGATAAGAGCTAAAGCACAGGAGGTTGGTCTTCAAACAGCTGAAGAAAAACAGTGTGGAGGAAAACAGACGTAGTCCTACAGCTGTCAGAGTTAGGGAGAAATGGCTAGGCTGAGAAACATTTAAAACACAGAAGAAAAATCATTGTGATGGAAAAATAATGAAGAACTGCTGTGCTGGAGATCCAGGCTTCCAAAGCCTTTTTGATGAGTATAGGAAGAACCAATAAAATATGGAGAGATCCTGGAGCTTGTTTTGTCACTAAAATCAGCAATAGGACTATTGCATTACTGTACACAAGTTGTATCCCAGTGATTACCTGTGTTGGCTGATCTTGCCAACATTGCACTCGTGTCATCAGCTGCTCCAAAAACCCTAAAGAATGCTGGAATGACATGCAGAGTTTTAGGCACGGTGGGGTTACATCTCACTACCTGAGCCTTTTTTTTTAAATTATATTGGGATTACATGTTGGCTGATCTAAGCAAGTACAGTTCCCAGGTGGATTTCTGCCCAAAGTTTGCAGGAGCTTGAAAGAAACAAGAGATAAAGGACATTCTACTACTGCTTTTTTCCCTTGAGTAGCAGATCATTTAGATCATTCACCTGTACTGATTCCAGATAAGCAAACAGTAGAGGCATAATTGTAATAAGTAAACACCTGACTTGTGTTGCAAAGGACTGCAAATTTTTACTGCAAATTTTACTGCAAATCAGTAGCTGGGAAAAATCTTTGATTTTTTTCTCCCTTCAAGTACTAATAAAGGGGTTGGAAGAAGATATAGGGCTAAAAGACAGGATGAAAATTTTAAATTACTGATTTTTGAAAAAATGTGACAGAATTTTTTGAGTAATTTAGTATTGCACAAGTTTTACTGAGAGGAAGACTGATGGACTGTTTTTTGTATGTCTCCATATATAACAGTTTTAATCTTCCTTTTTACTTGAAATTTGCATAAAGTTCTGTGTGGGATTTAGATAAAATTCTTGAGGCATCTTTTTTTAGCAAACTACACAATATCCACATAAAAGTCCATTTCTATCTACTTTTGAGCATTCCCCTGCATTTACCAGCTATGATTATGTGGTGTGTGAGTATCATCAGTAGTTTTTGGGGTTTTTTTAAAGAATAAACTGAATTAAAATTTATCAAAATTAGCAACAACTGAGATTAGCAGAGCATTCCAAACTGAATTCTTACTATTTCCTGTAAGTGTCCTGGGGGTCCTTTTTTTAAATTAAAAAAAATTAATTAGTTTTCAAGTAGTCTGTGATGCTAATTTTATTACAAAGGTAAGAACAATTCAACACAGGGCAGTAAAGTAATAGTTTTAAATAGAACTAACTATGAAGCTTCCTGTTTGCTGACATAAATCTTGGATAAGAATTCTTCACAGTGTTGTTCAAAATTCCACAGGAGAGCTTCAGTTTGCTCACAAGACTTCTTTCTTGATAGGGAAGGCAGTGAAACAGCTCCCTTCCTGCTTGTCTGCCAGGTGTGAAGTTTCTTGGTTTGCCTCCATTCTGTAGGGCTGGGGTAGGTCAATCCCCTTTTCTATAAGTGGACAGTGAGGGAATAGGCAGGGACAGAAAAAGAACTGGACAGTGAAAGAAATGGGAAATTAAGGCACTGGAAGAGAAGACTAAAAAGACATTCTGCTTTTACTCCCCAAGTGAGGGAAAAAACTTCACAATTTCCTTCTTATTTTGTGAAATGTTGGTCTGTGAAAAATGTGTACTTGTTTGTTTTGGTTTCTTGGGGTTTTTTCGGTTGGTTGGCATTTTTGATTGTTTTTGTCTAGGTTGGTTTTTTGTGGTTTTTTGTTTAATTTTTTTTTTTTTTTTTTTTTTTGCTTTCCATTCCAATTCCTGAAGATTCACCTTGAATTGTAGATTTCCTAGGTCTAATGGTTGATAATGAGATTACCTTGGCCTAATGGTTGATAGTGGTGAAATGTGAGAGGTGATTGCTGTTGCTTTGGATGACTTGTGCTTAAGAAGTCTGATGCCACTGAATGTGTAAATAAGTGCCAGCTGTGTTCAAAGCTTTCTGTAGGTGCTCTTTGTACCAGACTGGAGTCTGAGAAAGCAAAAATAAGAACATTAGAAATTATAATTGACAGGGAAACCAAAAAGAAATGAGTTATTCAATTTGCTTTTATAAAAGAAGTTTTAAAACCTGGGGAAAAAGTAGACTCGTTTTCCACTCCATTAACCAGAAGAGAGATGAAAGTGAGAGTGGAAACTGGGAGCTCCAAGACAGTGTGCAAAACTTGCTCACAGCAGTAAATATTGAGAGCCCTGTGGATGTGCATCCTTCTCATCCCCAGGACTGATTCAGTTGGTCCCACATTCTACAGGCTAAGCTGAAAAGAAAGGGGAGGGAGTGTGTTTTCCCTTGTAAATTTTCCTGAGGATAAACAGTTCTTATGTTTAAGAGAGGTGAGGTTTGTAAGGATCCAAATGAATAGGCTTTAATATGCTGTGGCCATCATATTGTTTGGGTTGAAAGGGACCTTTACGGGTCATCCAGTCCAATTCTTTGGTCATGTGCAGGTACATCTTTCTTTAGACCATGTTGTTCAAGGACTCGTTCAACTTGATCCTGAACACTTCCTTTGATGTACAGATGGCTTTTATTGTTATGACAGCAACTGTGGCTCCTATGTCTAGCAGTTCTCAAACCTGATCCTGGAAAACCAGCAAGGTCAGAGCCCTGGTTGCATATTCAGTTTAGGACTGATAATAATTCTGTGTGAATTGTAATGCCTTCTGCATGGTGAGTTTTCCCCATAGCAAAAATGCTTTTAAAGTTGTTGCCTTGACATTCTGTAAAGTATTTATAAAGGCAAATGATACAGATGCAGAACATACCTGGCTAGGAGAAAAGAGAAATTGTTGTGAAGTTAAGTGGGTAAGAGGAACATTTGAGTCCAGATTTGATGCCCTGGGTCTCTGTAAGTTCTTCAAAGCAAGTTCAAAACTGGCATTGGTGGTGAGGAGGAAAATCAAGTAAAAGGAACAACCTGTGGTTGTACCACAGAATTAGTATACAGGGGATTTGGGTTCTTTTTACATGCTAGTAAAAAATATGCAATTTAAAAATAGGCAAATAATTTCACCTGCTACTAACATCAAGAGTAAGACTTTAGAGAGGTGCTGAGAGTCTTAAGAAATCGCTTTTTATAAAGAATATCAATACCACAAATGGGAGTCTCACTTTATGATATAAAGGTATGATAATTGAAATTAAAGCAGAGAGCTGGAACTGGAATGTGTTTCGTTTTTTTTGTTTTTTTTTTTTTTTGCACTGATAATCAGTTTTAGCCAAGGATAGAAGGAATATTAAGCATTAAGAAAAAGTGCTGAGCATTAGTCACAGGACATTCTTATGGATTCTCCCTAGATTCCAGTATTGAGATTAACAATTGCTGAGAAGGAATTGAAAGCTTGCTTTAGCATATAATTATTTACTAGTTTATTGGTAACAGGTCAATTAGTCCAAGGTTCCCATGATCCCTCTCACTTATAAAGTACCCTGGGGCTCCTGCTGACCCAAGAGATCTCTTAAAACCCATCAGTGCAGTGAAATCGGATCAATGAAGTAATGAGTAAGTCAGCACTGCCCCGGCTTCTAATGCAGAAGACAAAACAATCATGCAGATTTCTTCCCAGGTTGATTGTCCATCCTGATAAAACATTTCCTCTCTGGGCCTTTGCTCTTTCTAGTAATTGGGAAGGGCAATTCATCTTATAGGTACTATTGCTGAAACCCAGAAGTTGTTTATTATGTCCTCTGAATTTCAAACATATTATACAACTAATATTTGTCTGTCTAAAACCCCAAATGTCTTTTAAGTTTAAACAAACAATGTGTTCTCTGCTCTGCTTGTCGTGCCTTTCCTTGGATTGACAGTTGTTAGTTAAAATTGCGTCTTTCATTCTGTGTTTTTCAGCCTTTGAATTTAGGCTTGTGGTTTAGTCTAAGATTCTAGTGATATCTTAGGCAATTTTGTAAAATCTCTTGGCTTTAATTTCTTTGCTGAGAGTGAAGCTGAGCAAATGTTTTCTTGTGTGCTTGCTTTTTCATTTTTTCCTCAGGGGAAAAAGCAAATAAGAGTGGGAGGAAAGAAAGATTAATCAAATACGTTTCTGTTGAAAATCTTGACCCTTTGGTATATAGTCAGAAATATCAATTTCAGGAAAAACCCAAAGGCATTTGGCTAAACCCTGCAATTTTTAATTATAAACTTTGGGATTAAAATTGAAAGACTGTTTATATCCTTAATATTTATCAAATGCTGTACATTTTCCATTATTTTTTGAAGTAATCTAGTGTTTGAGAGGCATATATCGTGCATAGCTGCAGTAGTCTGTCTTATCAAGACAGGGATCTTTCAATGTCGAATTCATCAGATGTGATGCATGGCTGGGGAGTCTGACATATAAAAGAGTATCGAGCCTGAAGAGAAAAAGACTTTTCTCCATTTCAGCTCTAATTTTCCCATCCTTTGAAAATGTTGCTTTCAACATTTATCATTTTTATCCAGCACTGACTGAAAGTATTTCCTTTCTTCTACACATTTTATGGCTTTTCTACTTAGACTGCAGAATGTACCAAGCTCTTGATCTCTGGCCCCTGTGTCTGGTGGTCAAGTAGAGAAAAACCACAAGCACACTGTAACTGATTGCCAGAATGGAGCATCAGGAATGATGTATTTTGTTAGGATGTCCCAGCCTGCACCAGAAAACAGATACCTTGACTTGTGCCTTTGGTTCATTTCCTGGTGCTTCCCATGCTGGGGACCAGGTGTTCCCTGACAGCCCCTGGGCATGCAGTGTTGGTTTATGTAAATGAGGGAGAGAATTAGAAGATAAAAATTAGTCCCTTTAAGAAATCTCATTCTGTATTTCAGGATTGACTTGGGAAATAAGCCCATTGATCGGATCCTGTGCTTTTCTAAGCTTAGAAGTATCAAAGTGATAGAGGACACTCCATTACTTTCAGATTCTGTCTGCTTCTTATCTATTATATCATTGCCATTAGTTTAAGATAGATGGCTAGCACAGGAAATCTTCATGGGCCAATTTCACACATCATCTATTTTAAATGATAGAAATTGTTAATTTCTTCCATATATGCCCATACAATGGACATGAATAATTTCTCTGGATATATGTACATGTGTACTTAAACTAATACTAGCAAAAAGGCAAAGCATTTTTTTATAATTATTTTTTAGAATACATTTAAAAAAACACAGCATAACTTTTATTTCTATACCACTTGAGATCTTGCTGCTTTCCCTTGAAATATTCAAAATTCTTCCCCTGAATGAAAGCATGACAGCACTAAATTAACACATTTTTAATTCAAAGTCTTCTCAGAGGGGACAGTGTAGGCCCAGGACACTGTCTCTTCTGCCTGTTGTTTATCAGTCTTCATGTTCATAACACGTCTACAGCACCCTCTAAGTGGAGTGAATGCATATTGCATCTCTGTGCCCACTCACCATGTTACACATATATTTATTTTCACCTCTGTCTTAATCTCATTTCTGTGTCAACAAAATCCAAATTTATGCCGAAATTCATGCTTAGACTATTTTTCCTCAGAAAATAGCCAATTTAATAGCCTCTAGTGGGTCTGAAAATCTTGAAACATACTTCTCTAAAAATTAGACTTCTGATACATTCTGACATTTTAACACAAACTAGACTCATTCAGAGTATCTGAGGATAGTAAACTAATTATCCCTTCCCTTTTCTTGCTAACATAAAAAGATTAATTTAATCACATTCAGTTACAGCTGGCATTAAGCTTCCAGACGTGTTCTTTTTTAAGAGGAGAGAGAGACATGAGTGACTCTTATTAAATGTTTTCTTCTGTATGCCTAAATCTTCTTTTGAAAATTAAAAGTGCTAAATTAGCAATTTTGCCTGATTTCTCTTCATTTTAATGTTTCCATATTCTTCATCAGAAGACTGAATTATCTTATAGTCTGGTTTTTATAACCCACTCTAAAATGAGTAATTCTGTGTCCTGTAAAAATACTTTTTTTCATTTTTTTGAGATGACATTCTTTGAGCTATGCAGTGAAAGGACTTTGACTTGGCAACAGATCTATCTTATAAAGTAAAAGCAAATCAAATATATGTATGAAAGTACTACTGTCTGTGATCAGAAGGTCATCTCTCTGGAAACTTTTAGGCTAACTAACACTAACACAGAGGAAGTTGTGTCAGACCATTTAGGGGCCCCAGATGAAAGAGTTCAGACACAGGAGGAAATGGAATAGTTTTCTATCAGGAAGATGAACATTTTCCTGAAATTGTTTGAGAATTAAGTTCTTTTTCATTTGTTTGCTTGCACTGGTTTTAGACAGAATTACATTATACAGCTCTGTGGTTGCCAATGAAGATGTATTGCCTTGTCCAGAGAATTTGACTCTCAGGGTCTGATAAGCACTCATAGCAATATTTTCCTCTGTTGAGAATCCTTGTCTCACTCCACTGTTCCATATACTAAGTTTTGATGGTGTTTAGTAAACATCATCTGTGCTTGTTTGGGGTATATGTAGCTTACTCACAGCGGGACAGTGCTGAACAGAATTTTTCAGAAGCAAATGACATAGGAATGATCCAGGAGAAATGGCTCTTCCATCTGGATCCAAATGTTCTTGTGTACAACAACTCACGAAGGTAAAGACCTTAAACTTTGGATTCCTGTAAAAATCAACTCAGAGCCCTTTTCTAATGAGACAAAACATGATTGAAATTCAACAACAGTACTTACTTACTTGTAAATCTCACTCCAAAATGTCATGCAAACAGCTTTGTGTCCTCATGCTGCAGTTTTAATTTAGTATCTGTTCTCATGACAAACTTGATTCAGATTACTCTTCCTCATTTCTTACAGCACCTTCCATCCCTTCACTGGTCTATTAACCCTTCAAAAGGAGATCTTTGCAAATTGGCAAATTCTTGCTATCCATCCAGGAAATCATTCCCACAGCCAGTGAATATTTGTACCCGGAGAGCATTTGGTGTTTTGCTGCCATTGATATGCTGTGTGTACTTTGCAGCAAATGACATCTGATTTACAAGCAGCTTGAGTAGAGCCCAGGTGAGGCAGCCTCAGGGAGCACTTGTGTGGAATGGAGCCAGCGTGGAACAGCGTGCAGTGGCAGGGCAGCACAGCGACCTTTCCTCCAGGGCCCCTGGTGCCCGCTGACAGTGTGAGTGATGCCCTCTCCAACCATCCCTTATGACCCACAAAGAGAAACACTGGCAGAGGCACAGCTCAGCCATCCATCGCAGCTCCAAAAACATGACCTTGGCTGCTGAGTAAAAGGTGTGCTTAGATACAGGTTTGCAACTGCTAATGCCCCGTTGGAGACTGTGGATTATATCTCTGCGACTGGCTAATTTGCAGTATAATTGTCTACTATCTGTTCAACACCACAGTGCTTCCAGTGCCTGAAATTTTAATCATAAATATTTGGAGTATACCATAAAAGTGTAGACATTAAAAAATGGAGAAAAATTCCTGTTAAAATGGAGGCAGGAGAAGAACTCCTAGCTGTCACGGAAATTGAAAATATCCCAAGAGTATCAGGAAGGATTAGAACTCAGAAGCAAACAAACTTATTTATAAGTCATTATCACAGCCAGACTTTCAGTGGGGATTACTAAACGTTATATAGATTGATTCTGGTGGAGTGCTCCATACTATGAAAAACAGAAAAACCAGGTGAGTCCAGTTGTAAAGATTTTACAGTCTTGTAAATGCTCAAGAACAAATCAAAAGTCTGTTGTCTGATTGTGGCAAAGCAGTTTATTGTGTTATGTGTCTTGTACTGATTAACTTTTATTCAATGGGAAGTAAAAAAGCACTAAAAGCTTTTTGAGTGACAGTATGAGCACAGTGATCAACTTTGAAAGACTGTCTCAGCTGACTCAAAATGACAGCTCCCACCCAACTGAAGAACAAGATTTGTCTCCCTGTTTAAAGCCATTGCAAAGATAATAGAAAAGGAATGTTTTCTTTTGGTCTCTTTCCCATTTCACAGTTATATCTTGTGAAAGGCCCAGGATAGGATGTGAACAAGCAACTAAAGTTCAGAAAATTCTCAAATTCCTTTGATGTGGATATTCAATTGCAGTTATCTCCTGAGACATCTTTGTTCTTCAGGTGTTAGCACAGCTGGAAGTACTTTAAGACCCTCTTTCTTTGTAGGAATTTTAGCTGGAGCCATAGAATTTAGAGACAAAAGGAAAATTGAAGGAAAGAACTTGGGGAACATTATAAAGGTTCACTCCATAGTGTTTCATGGGTAAAACTTTGTTGATACTGCCTCAGATACCTGCACATTCCCTTTTAAATCCTACAAATATTACCCTGAATTTCTTCCAGACAACTTCAAAGGTATTCTTAATGGATGCTATATCATGTCAGCACCTTCCATTAATACAGTACAGTAGTCACTGTATAATCACTGCCTTTCTGCCCCTCAACAGGGGGACTGACCAAAATTTTGAATTCTGCAGTCCTAAGGTCAAAGAACCTCAAAAAAATCTCCTACCCCTACTGTGTGAGACACAGGCTTTTTTAAGAAACATCTTCTTTCTTGATACCTCACAGCTCTCATGCAGAATCTCAGCTGCAGATGAAAGATAATTGTTAAAAACAATTTCAGGTAGCCCATCACAGGCTGCCTAGCCTGAGGAGGAGAGTTTGAGTCTAGGGGCTAGAGGATTGTTCAGGGAACATGATTAAAGGGTATGCCCTCTTGCCAAGAAAAGGCAGACAGTCTTCCCAGGGTGGGGAGTTGAAGGAAACCCATATCTCTTTTCCCTGAGGCACCTACACAGACCTTGACCAAGCATGGGGCAGCATCTTTATCACTCCTTGGGAATAGTTGTAGATCTCCCTCATGTTTGGAACAATAAAGTTGCAAAGGAAAAGATGTAAATAACAGAACTAGCATGGAAATGGCCAGCAGCTCTTTGAGAGTCAATTTACACATTCCACAGAAAAAAAAAATTAAAGGCAGATTAGAAATGTTGTAATTAATAAAATTTCAAAGCAAAACCACAAATCCAAACACCACTACCCGAGTACTCAAATTAAATATATTTGCTATGCAAAATAAAGCTTATAATCAATAATGGTTAAAGGGGACATTCAGGCTTCGTGGCTTTGCAGTACTTATTACATTTATTGGGTTTTTATTTAGAAGCTACTAAGACTAGTTCTTTTGGTTTATCTTGACAGAAACATCCTTTATTCCCTCTGGCTTGATCTCAGGAAAGTTCTTGTGAAATCATTATTTGATTGTTTGCCTCTCAAAAGTGGCAGTCGTGCTTCCCATGAAAGAAATGTACCCTTTTTTAGTGTGAACAGCTCTGGTGTTTCTGCTGAGAAGAGGATGGTGGTGTCACTGAGAAGCTCTTCATGGCTTGTGGTAGATTGTGGGCAGAATATCTGCATGTCTAAGCACGTGGTTTTCTCCTTTCCCTACAACATCTAGATATTCATGGAATCATAGAATAGCCTGGATAGGAAGGAGACTAAAAGATCATTAATTTCCAACCACCCTGCAATGGGCAGGGACAGTTCCACTCGACCCCATTGCTGAGAGCCACACACAGCCTTGCCTTGAGCACTAATGGGACATCCACAGCTTCTCTGAGCAACCTGTTCCAGTGTCTCACCTCCCCCACAGCAAGGAATTTCTTCCTAACTTTTAACGTGTTTACCTACCCTCTTTCAGTTTGGACATGTCTTCTTGTCATCCTCCATAGGCATTGGCTTATACTCTGTCATAAATCACTGTGAAATACTCTATAACGCAGAAGAAGCAGTGCTGGGTGTGCTTCTGGTTATATCACGTCTCTGCAAGTAAAGTTTGGGAATCCAATCAGTAATAATTTTGAAACATCTTGGCCAATTTAACAGTAGGCTTTACCATTAAGAAGTGGATTAAAAATCCTTCAACAATGTGGTCACCCAATGCAATTTTTAAACATGATTTTGTCAGCACAATGAACAAGTATGCTGGATTCATGCTGGAATGATGTTAGAAAGCCTGATTTTTTTTTTTTTTTCATTCCATTAGTATGAACAATGAAAGGTTACTTTCAGTTTTGTTTATTGTAAATTTTCTTTCTTGGTTGTTGTAAATTCTCCAAATGCAACAATGTTATTTTCCTGGGAAGAAGAATGTCAGCCTTTAAAAATTAAATTGCTTCCACAGAAATTTTGCAACACATTTCACGGTAGCTTTTCCATTGACGTTAGATGTTGTAATTGCTCTTTCAGTTTTTAGGCACTTGACATCACTGCATTAAAGATATTTGACTGCACTGCTGAATCAGAAAGAGAGCATAGAATGATATGTTCATGAACTAAGGAACTTGTGATTTTTAGGTTTTTTTTTACTGCAGCTCTTTTGTGATGTGGAACCTCCTAAGGACTTTATTATCTCTTTTTTTTAAGCTATTTTCAATACTTTTATTTCCTTAGACTAAAAGTGCCGCGTCTGCGTGGCTGGTTCGGTGTCAGCCACACCCAGCCGATAACCCCGGACCGAAGGCTCCCAGGCTGAGGGCTGACGCAGCCTCCAGGACCCAGACCTGGCAGCTCTCCGAGCTAACACAGGTCCTGTGTCCGCCGAACGGATCCGGTTATCAGAGCTCGCTCGGTCAGCCCGCTCCGATCCCTTCGGAGGCTCCTCCGCCAGGTGCCAGTGCCGCCCGTGGCACCGCCCCAGCCTCTGGGGCTGCGTGTCGGGCTCAGTGGCTCTCGAGGGACGATGGCGCAGAGAGAGAGGGAGACGGAGAAGGGAGAGGTAGCAAAGGTTTATGCCGGGCAGGGATCGGGGAAATCTCCTCTCTCCCCGAAGAGGGGAATGAATTTTATACTCCCACAGAATTGGGAGGGCACAGCGAGAACAACCAATAAACACAAACATTACATCGACTCAGACCAATGGCGATATTACAGAAGGGAGGGGAAAACATGCCAATCTGTTCTAAACCAATTACTCGACGCCCAGCGAGGAATTTTCCAGAAGCTTGCCTTGATAGGCACCTCAAATCCTCCCCACTGGGCGTGGAATGTTCTCCAACACCCCTGGAACAAACCATGTCTTTTAGGGGAAAGATAACTGTACCAATATTCTTCAAAAAAGGAAAAAAAAAAACTTCTTTACGCCTCGCCCCCAAGGCTTTCCTCTGCAAGGGACTCCTCTAGCCACCTGAGGGCTGGGGCTGGAGTGGCTATTGGAGTTCCCGGGGTCCCCACATAAAAGTATCTTAAAATTCTGTGTATTCTATATATGCACCTGTACTTAACTGCATTAGATAAATTCATTTAAATTATTTCACAGGCTTGACAATATTTGACAACACCTATGAGTTGTGAAAGTTGAGTGTGATTAAGTCTTCTTTCTGGAGCTGAATGCATCACAAGTTGTTTTCATCAGTCTAGAAAGAGGAGAAAAGACCCCTGCATTGTTTTAGAGCCCAGTTTTCCCTTGTCTAACATTGGCTTCTGTTGCCTTTTGGGGATCTTTCCTCCTCTGTGGCATTTTGTGACAGTGTCTGATGAAGACTGACATAATTTCTGAATCAGTGAGAATCGTCTAATGCCACAGACCTTTTGACTTTGTGTCATATCAATTTCCAGGTAAGTGGTATAGATCACCCCTTCCTCTACCATGCTTTAATAGGACAGCTATCCAGTAGGAGTTCTGACCACCAGGAGGACAGAAGGTCCACAAGTCAGCCCATGTTCTATTTCATATACCTCCTCTTACAAGCTGGTTTTTCACTGGGGAATGTGACATTTATTTTAATAGCAGTAAAGTTTTCTTAAGTGAAACTGCTGTTTGACGTTGAAGGAAATAAACCTTTTTAGCAAGGTAAAATGCTATTCTGAAAACAATTTTCACCCACTCAAATGCTTTTCTTCTCTGTTTTCAACACACTTGTCACCAGAGGGGTGTTCAATAGGGTTAGCTCTAAACATCCTTTAGAAATCCTGTATTACCAGCCTCCTTCTGTCATCTGACACTAGCTTTCTGAAATGCAATATAATAATCCCTAAGGACTAGAATTTTCCCCCAGAAAAAAAAAAAATCTCACAATTTCAATTTTCAATATAGCATTTGACTGCAATTTTGGTAAAGGAAATAACACCCTTTACACATCTAATGGACTAAATGTTCACACCTTTTTCAACAGAAGGGCATTTTCCTGGCCTCTATGATTTTCTACTGGACTATTCTATTATGAAAAAATACTTATGGTAAAAAACTCATTCCCTTCTGATTTTTATATTGGAAGAGGTTCTAAGATTGCTGTTAACATCTGTAACAAGTCTAAAACTGTGATGGGAAAAGCACTGGAAAGGAGACAAGCTTTCTTGAAAGAGAAAAAGCTTTGATTGTGAAATACAAGAAGCACCTATGAGCCACAAGTCTGTGAACATGCTCTGTTTGTTTTCTCATATTTATTTATTAATTCTGATTTGGTCTCATATTAGGTTTGCACTGATGAGCTGTATGAACCTTGCATTTTCTGTCAAATTAAGATAAAAAGACACGTATTTAACAAAGATACATGTAGGTAGTCAAGTGTGAAGGAGACTAGGAATTCTCTTGGATTTCTCTTTAAAAAGAAAGTATTTGCAGAGCAGTGTATCTTCTTTCCTACAGATGATGATCCAAAGGCAGTAAGATCAAATTCACTCTAATGAAAGCCTGCTACTTCAATAGTCAATTTGTTCAAAGTTAATTTGGTATAATAATAGTATACACATTATATCCATCATGGTAATTATATTTAGGTGTTTAGTTTAGCACTAACTTGCCTACAGTGGGGGAAATACTCTTGATTTGGCTGCTTCTGTAAACAGCATGAAGAATCCTATTGGCTTCAGCAGTGAGAGACAAGCAGAGTCATCATCTCTCCTGGAGGGAAGTGGGATAAACTTGTCAAGGCCCCGGGGTCACTGCCAGAGAAGTGCCTGCTCCCTGCTCCTGGGGCTGCCCCATGGGTGCCCCCGAGGTGCTCTGCTCCCTCCCTGCCATCCTGGGGATCGCCCACAACTCCCCCAGCTCCAGGATGCCACTGGCCCACAAGGTGCCCTCACCCACCTAAAGAAGTTTTGATCTGTGGAGACAGAAAAAAAATATTGGTGAAAGAAAGGTAAAACAACCCCATTGAAATGCACTGCTCTGTGAGGAGTGTTTCCAAAGCAGAATGTCTTTGAAAGATTTTTGTGTGCCTGACCCTTTCAAGAAATTCACAAAATAGTGCCTTTGTCTTGATGTCATTTTGAAATGTTTTGTTCCCTGTAAAACATTAATTTTCTTTCAAAATGTCCATTCTTTTAGCAAGTGATAAAACTGCAAGTGGTCAATTAGAATAAGAGCTCATTCACAGACATTTCACTAGCTTACCAGTTGGACTGTGCAGTAATTTTTTACAAAAATGCAGAGGAATAATCTGCGAATATCTGTATGCAATGTATGACAATTAGGGAAAAAGGCATTTAGTTCTTGGTCAAGGCATTGTAATCATGCTGAGAAAATGTGATCTTTTTTCACCAGTAGTTTTGGAAAAGTGTCACTTGGGTTGCAAAAGGTTAGAAAAGCCTCACAAAGTGGTCATGGAGGGCTTTGCAGTAAGCACATAAGGAGATACTCACAAAACCTGTACTCAACCTATGTTGCACAATTTAGTTTTGCATACTGTTAGATGCTACTTCTGGTAGGTAATGCCAAAGAATAACCCCGGGTCTGCAGGATGAATCTGTCTGCTGTGTGCTGTGACTGCGGAGTCCCAGCTCCATCTCTGTGTTACACCATCCTGCTCAGGCTGTCTGCTCAGAGATAAGACATAGTTCCTCAGCCAGCTGCAAGCCCTATCAGCCAGTATCTGACAAACCACTGAGTGTTTTTGGAGGGTGAAATTCCTCCCTGTGTACTGAGTCAGGAGGAAGTCTGAGTGCAGATCAAGATCTACCTGCATAAGGTAATTGCAGTTTATGTAAGTACTGGCTAGCTGACATGACAGTAAAATTCAATACTTACATAATATCCTATAACAGCAATACATATCTCCCTAAAATTGTTTGTCCAATGGCTTCAGACTGCCAAATCAATAAGGCAGCAGGAAAATGCTGAGTTAATTAACCTGATAAATAGCTTGGCAACATCTATTTCTAATGACCACTCCTAATTTAATAAACTGTAATCACAGAAAGGCAGTGTGATAAAGCATCAGAGGAGAACATTGTAGATCCACTTATCTGGTAATTTTAGCCAATATGAAAATCTGCAAGTAATCAAGCTACAGTGTTTCAATCTAGATGGCAGGGTTTGTTATTTAGAAGCATAACTACAGGCACTGTTTCTGTTCCTTGGGAGACGAAACAAAGACCCCTGAATGCTTTCTACTCTGCAGTGTTTGTGCATTGTATATGAAACACCTGTAGGATTAGATAGTTTCTACTTGCTTACACCTATGAAGCAAAGTTGGACATCCATAACCAGATTTTAAAAACTGGCCAAAGAAAAGCATATTTGAGGTTTTTTTCCTTTAAATGCTCTGGAGTTAGGAACCTGACAACTTGAGAAATTTTCAGTTCAAATGTTGAAAGAAAAGTTCATGTTTCACGAAGATTAATAAGAAGTTGCATCCTTTCTGTGTGGCACATTTAAATTAAGGGACACAGGATTGCTTTCCCAATCTAAGGTGTTGGTCCTTGAAACACCTGGCTCCATGCTCAACTGAGATCAAGTTCTCATCATTTGCTCTCATGTGTTCTTTTCCACAAAAACAAAATTGTTGATTTGTTTTAAGGGGACTGTGTTGTGCTCAAGTAGATCATTGCCCGATGCTCTGGTGTCCTGATATAGTGCACACCAGCAGCTGAATTTAAATGTAGCCACATGTAACCTCATAAATGTCCACTTCCAATGCACCTGTCCTGTCAAGAACCTAGCTGCATCACTCTGAGCATGAAAGTATCACAGAAGTGGCAGGGTTTTTTTCTTTTTCCCTGTATCCTCTTTAGTAGAACCATATACAGTGAAGAAATGGAACAATATCAGTGCCAGAATAAGAGAGTTTGAACATAACTGATGTTATAAACAGAGTAGTAGTGAAAGTACATGCTATCAATGAATCCAAATTGATACTTTCATGCCAGGTAGGTAGGAAGAAGAATTCGTGAGTATGAATTGATCATGGTAAATTTAAGAAACAAAGTAAAAAAAAAAAAAAGTGCAACGGTCCATAAAACTTAAGGATAAGCAGCTGTCAGTCTTTTTAGGAGAGTTTGTCCAAACAAATCAGCAAAGATTTCCCTTTAAAACCAACTTAATTAATGTACAAAAATTTTAGGTGGCTCTTCCCTTTTGAAAGACCCTTTTTGTTGTCCCTCTGTGACTGAAAAGGTCTAGGAGCAACACTGAGACTGTGAAATCTCTTGTGCAAATGAAGTGGCACACTGTTAAACATGACTATTAAATTATTTTCTTGGGAGTTGTTTTTGATTCATGTGGAATAGATTAAAAGTCTGTTTCAAATCCCACAAGATTTCCCATGGAGTATAATTATACATGAAACAGAATAAGAAATGCAGTCCAACAATTACTTTAATTAGATGGTAGTTACTGAAGCTGTCAGTGTGCCTAGTCCTACAAAGAACTTAGAAGGAAAAGTTAGGTAATGGAATGGTTGATAAATGTTTGCACTTCAGAGGAATTAATTATCTGTGTAAATAAATAATTGGCCAGAAAACTGCAATCATCTGATGGGATCCTGCCCTTCATTGTCACTGATGGCATAATACCTATTTCAAAGACCAATTTTCTGCCTTAACAAAGCAGCCCTCAAGGGCCTGCACTGCTCCCTTTGAGCAACACAGCTTTCTGCAGTTTTATGGGGTCTGAAACTTGTAATAAGTCTGAGTTCCAGTAAAATTATGATCTTGGCATTGGTGACACTTGAGATTTCTTTTTTTGTCTGCTAGCCATTTTGTCAACAAAATGAGTTTGACTACTACTGAATGTAATAGAAGAGGTAAAGATATTAATTTTCTTTGACCAGCCAACATTAGTTCTACCACAGACACCCTGCAGAGCCTCTGCCATTGCTCTGAAGCATCTGTGGAAGAGAAGGTCAGGTGGGAGGGACAAATTTAGTTCTGGACTGGGAGTTTTTGTGTTCCTACCTAAACCTACATGTATTGTTACAGTTGTACACAAAGAAGCTCATAAAACAGGAGGTCAGAGTTGCATAGCTGGGGGTTTGCAGAAACACTGTAGCTCTTCAGAACTGAATATGTGTGCTTCTTGCCTTCAGGTCAAGTTTTAAACTCATTTCAGGTCAAAAAAGTATTGAAATTCTCTTAGTTGATGATGCAGTTTGTCTGCCTTGTTGTGTGTATGTGCACCACTGATGCCTTTGTGGCATTTTAGTGGACTGTTCTGGCTGAGAGGAATGGCCAAAAGCTTACAGAACCATGAAGGTCTTCCATATTATTCCCACGTGAGGACAATGAAAACATTGTCCTTTCATCACCAGAAACAAAGCACACTGAAGGCAGAGGACAGGAGCAGTACTACTGTCCCTGCTTTCTCCCTTGTGCTAGGTGGGGTGTAGCAATGGAGAAAGGAATGGACAGGGACTGTGCTTTGGATGGGGAGAAGGTATTGATTCCCAGCTCTGGGAAGGGCAGAGAAAGATATCTGAGTGTGCTCACTTTACTTTCCAGGTTAGATACCATCATGTCACTCCATTCCTAAAAACACCCCAAAGCCATGCCTCAGATTGAACTGTCTGTTTATCTATCTATCTATCTATCTATCTATCTATCTATCTATCTATCTATCTATCTATCTATCTATCATGTAGATATAGATACAGATACAGAAGCTTTAGAGTTGCATGCTGTGGATCCAGCTATTTTCACTACACTGTTCAGTCAAAGTCCAACAAATAGTGCGTTATAAGCTTCAGGAAGGAGTTGTCAGGAGATGGTACTTTGGCATGACAACAATTCAGTGGATTTTAGCTGTGAAATCCAAGTTATTAGTGTTGAGTTTGTACAAAAACAGAGGAGAGAACAGTACCATAAGAGCAAATGTTCCTTGGAGAATACATTTGATTCTCAGTTGTAAGCCTCTTGGAGAGATACATAGTTGAGGGACTGTTCTTGACAGAGACAATAAAGCAATTCCCAGTTCTCTGAACAAATACCCAAGATTCAATTCCACAGATTGCAGAATCTTGCTATTTGTGTCTCAACTTAACTGAATTAATTACGGTTCACAGTTTTGGTGGATGAAGAATAAATACCAAAGTAAAACCAAAACTCTCACTGCTTGCTTAATTGGACATTACATCTTCATAGACACTAAAATCTAATTCTTCTCAGGGAGGCTTTAAGGCATGTAGAAGTGTATGGTTAAAGAGAAGGAAATGTACTAGCCCTCCGAGCAAATGATGAACAAGTAAGTATCACTCACAGATTTCTTTTCCACCTATCTCTTCCTTGCCCCCACCCCATCCTGATTAGGGACTTGATTTTGACAATAAATATATACATACAATTTGCATTTTTTTCCCAAGAGTTTTAGTTTGCAACATTAACAGTGTTCTCTTCCATGGTAACATAATGAGAATTTCAGATTTGGCATTTTAAAATGATATTTAGGCCTCTGATTTAAGTCACAGATTTTCAAGGATGCTCTGACACGTAAGGGAACTCAAATTTAATATTCAAGCTTTACAGATAGCTCTTTTCATCTGTGGGGCAGAAGGCACACCCTGAACCGAGGTGTTATTCTCAAAAGTCTATTATCTTAGGACATGACTGGAAGGGCTCCAGGGCTCCAGCTGACTGCTGGGTTCTGATCTCCTGCTCTGAGTACCTCGCCAGCCTGTCACCAGCTAGTGCCTGTTCTTGCCTTAAATCCCACGTGCGCTTCTATGTAGTCATTTCTCAACATTTTTTTCTCAGTTTCTATAAACTTTCTTGGAGCTGTCTTGGATGAAAAAGATTTGCCAGATTACGATTTGAGGTGGTTGTCTTCATATCCCCATGCTTTGTCATAGCTGGTCATTTGAGATCTAGGCATGAAATATCATCTCTGTGCCCAAAATCCCAGTGCAGCCATTTGAACACTTCTAGCTTCACTATGTCACCAGGGGTCAGTCCCCTTAGAAAATGGGACTGCAGAGTTCACTGTAAAGCCTCCCCACTTTTATATACTGACATATAATATATGGAAGTCAGAATGTAGAACAGAAGGAGAGGAGACAAGGAAGGAAGGGCTCAGAACAACCTTCTGTTGCAAAAGTGATGCCAGCATCTCCCACAGTGGGGAACTGGGTACAGCAATTGCTGGGATCTGATCACCAGGCTTCTACCTCCCAACTGCCCCATAAAGGAGCTGCTGGGACTCTCATACCAAGAGCTCATTTCTGGTATCTTGGCACTTTGCCAGGCAGGCTTGGTGGAAGAAGTCTCTGTATCAAAGTCTAGATGTACTGATGACCTGATATGCCGCAGGCATGGCTTTACAGGAGCCAGGCAAGAGCAATGGGTGCTAGGCAAGTTGAAAATAACCATTCATAAATATTAGACAAAGCAAAGAAGGAAATAAGACCTCTGTTTGGGGAAAAATCTTTTGTGCTGTTGAAAAGCCTGTGTTGAGATCAGCAGGAATTGGTGAATGGATAGGATGAGTTGTCCAGACTGATGAATGGGTAGGATAGAACAGGCTTCACTTCCAGCCAGATGTCTCACTAAGTTCTTTATCTCTGTTCCCTCTATTTCTCCAGGGCCATATAACTCCAGTCTCCTGGAGGACACTTCCTGCTGAGGGATGTGAGCTTCAGTGGATGGCAGCGAGCCTGGATAGTTAATTCCCTTGTTCTCTGCAAGACAGGTGGTGTTTTTCTGACCATTGGTTTGAGTGGAGGGCATGGGCCTGAGGGAAGGCAAAGGTTACTCCAATTACTTGGAAGCCATGTGTTGCCTGCAGATATTTTATTTCTTCTGAAGATCTTTACATTTTTTAATTTGGGTGGCTTTTTTAACTTGTGTTCCAGTGAACAGTAACTAAATGATCCTTGGTGATTAGTGGAGGTGTTCAAACAGACCCAACTCTGCCTTTCATGAATTTTTCAGCAGATAAGTTCAGCAAGAGTTCTAAATCCTACTTTTTTTCTTTTGTAGTTAGTGGGTTTTTTACAGGTTGGAAGGTGAGGAATGCTTCCTTTGCATTACCCAGACTTTTAAGAAACTGTTTTCTTGTTTACTATGCAATCTCTGCTTTTTATTTCTGCCTTTTATCTGTCATTTCACAGCCATTCAATAGGTGCAATATGCCTACTCTTGCTTCTGAACCACAGTCAGCTTGCAAGGCAGGACAATAGGTTGAAGAAAAAAATCAAAAGCTTTCTATTTGGAGTAGACTGTCAAGGGAGAAGTTGCTTCACTTAGCCCAGCCAGGAGTCAGCAAATTCTGAAGGCAAGATGAAGGCCCACCATTAACAAGTTGTGAAATGTGTAGGCACAGCCAGGAAGGTTCTCTGTCCTACCACTGCTGAAAGCTGAGGGAAAGTGGAGAGGAAAGGCATACTTGGGATAAAAGGAGTCAGGAGCATGAGCACTGAAATTCCCATCTCTCTGTAAACTTTATCAGCTGCTTAAGACCTAGAGCAGGATTGTCCGAGTGTTCCATCTGGTATGAATTGCACATTTTCATGGTTTAGGAATGGTATTTCCTAGTTTAGCACTTCCATTAAAAGGCCACAATGCAAGGTACAGAAGACAGAGATCGCACGTTGATACAGGAACAATTTATGGGAGAGAACAATGAGATAACAAAACCAACAGCAACAATATTAATGACAAAAGTATAGAAAAGAGGGGATAACTCACCTGTAAAAATGCTTATCACAGACCCTGGATGACAATGAACAAACACAGATGGCTTTTCCCCTCACACCATGCTTTTTTGGACTGGAAGCCCGCACCCTTCTTCTTGGAAGTCAGAGAGTCCCTTACATGACTCTGACAATGACATACATGGTCTGGAACAACTTCCCAACCATGTTCACACGACTCCAGGCTCTGCCTTGTCATGGTTCACTGCTAAAAGTTGACTCTATCCTGGATGGAACAAGGACACACATCATAAGAGCTGCATGAGTCATGGGCTTTCAGAGACAAGCAGAGTTCCACGTGCAGTGTCCTTGGTGGAAGGGAAACACCATTGCCTTTTTCTTCTCATCTGAGAGTAATACCTAGGGTTCTCAGGCCAGTCACAATGTCATAACCAGAATTGTGCTCTTGTTTGGAGCATACAAGGGGAGATGTTGGAAATGGCCGTGTCTATCAGTCAGCTGAATTGGAAACTTTTTCTCAAGATGTGTAAGTTTGGGAGAGTGGATCTAAATGTGAATATAAGCTCTGTTAAAGGAACAGCTTTATCAAGAAAAGCCTTGAATTCTTAGCTTCTAGGAGTTCATCCCCATATTTAAGTAAAATGGGATTTTTTTTTTTTTGCCTAAGAAGTATGCAGTATTATGAGTACCTTGAAAACCTCTAATCAGTATGTTCTCTAACTGTAGAAATCTTTAACAGCTCTTTCTACAATAAAGTGGCCTTTCTCTCTCCTTCCTTCCCTGCTTTTTCTTTTTTAGGATGACTTAATAGCACTATGCATGAATCAAAGTTTTTTAAAGAGGTGCCTTAATTTATGTTAAAGTGGTTCCCTCGATAAGATATAGCATTATTTGAAAATCAGTTTTATATGCTATGGTGTAGATTCCCATGTCAACATCTTAAATGAGCTGTTTCTATCCTTTTCTTCCCAAGGATCGCCAAATAGACATGAGGTCAAATGAACTGCCTGCTGTGCCACAACTTTTGATGCTGGGCATTGGGGAAAGACCTTCTACCTTGCTGGGTGCTTTTGGAAAGTGAGACCTGGAATAATATGTAAACCAGCTAATTACAAAGGTGTTGTGGATTACACGATCTTCGAAATATGTAGATATAGCATTGTAAGTTTTCCTACTCTCTCCCTCTGTAGCTGATTAATTCCAACATGAATTTCAGGGAGCTTCTGTCTTGCAGAAAATAAGATGGAAAAGGACCTTGCAAAGTCAATTGATCCTTCCTCTGAGTCCAGTCCTGGACCAGGTGAACTGCGAGAGGATCTGCATCTGCCAAGGCAATCTGAATCAGTGACTTAGCTAGCTTGGGTTTCATAGATCAGCTGAGAAATGGTGTTACTCCATCTGTTCTGGATAACCTTAGATGTGTGTCAGCCCTCCCCTTTCTCACCTATTTGGAAACTGCTGTCTAGAAGGAAATACACTGCCCGTGACAGCAGAGATGGAGAAGTGCAGAAAAACCCCCATATTGGGACGTGGCATTTGTTGTCTTCCTGGAGATGTGTAAGGGAATAAAGATTATATTCATGGAGTTCTCTATTTTTCTGTGGCTTGTTTTGGCTTTGGTTTTTTTGTTTTGTTTTGTGTTTTTTTTTCTTCTCATCTCTCCTGACTTGCTTGTGAAGCTCTGCCCATTCTGCAGATACCATTCTGCATGTGTTTCTGAGCAGAAATGAAAGTGAATGAAAGGAGTCATGGCATTATATGTTTACAACATCACTGTTAAACGCCAGGCAAGCACACAACAGAGCGAGTGCCTTGTAGGCAGAAGCATTTGCTTGAACTACACCTTCCTGTCACTACAGCTATCAGAGTTTTATGATATGGAAATGTGAGAAAAACAGCCAAAAAAAAAAAAAAAAGGATCTTAGGGATGCTCTAGAGTGATTTAAATGTTGATAGAGACAGAACTGGTTTTGTGTTTATATGAAGTCCCCAGAGTAAATAGAGATGTGACTCAATTCTACCATATTCCTTGCATGAATAACATTTCTCTCTTTGTTAATAAGTCTGACATTAAATTGTGTGCTCTTTCTTCCTCTCTCTCTTTATTCCTCGGAACTAATAATACAGCCCCTAGAAGTTCATTAATGCTGGCATGTCTCTTTGCTTCACTTTTGTAATGCATGAGAACACAAGCTTTAAATAAAATCTTTGTGAAGCACTTCCACTTGTCTGAAGATAAAAAGCATGTTCCTACATTTGCATTACAAAGAAGCCCATATAAGCATCCTCTTTCTCTGGCACCCTCCTTCCTCTGGGCTTGTATCTGATGGAAAAGGCAATTTCCAGCTAATCATTCTGAAAGCTTGTCATTTGTGTCTGTAATGAGGGGAGAGTTTTTTGTGTTGATTTTCAGTGGGCATTAGGCAGTGGTGTTTGTTGCAGTTCTATGAGATAGTGCAACACACAGGGACCCTACCAGGACCTTTAAATTCTTAGGAGGGGGAAAACTGGTCTCAGAAAATGGGACCTGTTTCCAATGCCAAAGTTTGTTTCCTATCATGTTAGTAGAAAACTGAAATCATTCTCCTTATTACGGGGGAGTGACTTCAGATCAGCCAGATCTATTCTGCTCACCTGGGTGTGATGCTGGGTAGCCTAAGGTAGGTGACCCTGCTTGAGCAGGGGGGGCCAGACAAGATAAGCTCCAGAAATCCCTTCCAACCTCAGGTGTTCTGTGAAACATATGGAAGTTGTCTGGAGCAGTTCATGTTCCTGACAGAAGGCATTTTGTGACATTTCAAACTGTATGCTCTAACAAGTCTGGGATCAGCTGGTCATTTCTTAAAAGCAGAAGTTTTTCCTTTGATCCTGGGTCATGTCTTTGTCTGTTGTGCCACCACATACTTTTATAGTCCAAAATGGGACTGTAAATATCTCCTAAATATCAGGAAATCAAACAGGACTCTTGTGCTAGTACAGGTACAGGTAATACACACAGGTATTACATCAATACTGTTTTATTTTGTCACCAAAAGTCTGAAAACAACCTCTGTAAGAGGACAGTGTTTATAGCCATGGGAATAAGACTTGCAAAGTGATTTTAGTCCTTCAGAAAGAACTACTGTGATGAAAAGGATATTGACTTGTAGCCTTTGGAAATGGACAGATGAGAAAGACTATAAGTTTGGATGGGAGGAGTGAGAAAGGCATCCTAGAGCTTACCTGTCCAGTACAGCATAATGTGCACTCTGGTGTACCTGAAGAGCATCCACCTGGCATATCCTAAACTGGAGATACCCCTTGGAACACTGAATCTGCCCTCATCTGCTTGTACTTTTAAAGGGACTGCCAAGAGGATCAGCTGTGCTTTGAGATATGTGATTTTCAGGATTAAGAGAGATTTTGATCTCCACAGAACAGAGGAACACAGTTTAGCTGGGAGAACGGCTGTCAAGGTCATAGCATTCTCCAAGACTGCAGCACAGTCTGGCTGTGTTTGTTTTAGATCATTCAATTTCCCAAAACAGCAGTTGATTAGTTTAGTCCTCCTGGCTGCAGAAAACCCTGCAGTGCCCAGAGGCTGCAACCAGCCATTGTAATAAAGGTCCCTGAATGCATCTTTCAAGGTGTGCAGCCAACTAGTCCTTGAAAGGTGCCCATGTGCAGCATCATGGCACAGCTCATGCTTTTCATATTTAATCATTTCATTACTAATTAATATGGTCATTACCACAGTGGGAAGGGAAAAGATGATTATTAAAGGTTAATGTCATTGCTTCTTATACCGTGCCTTGAATTGTTACAGTTTTTTCCTGGGTATTTAATTGTACTGATAAGTAACAATACAATTACATTTAATAATGTATGTGCAACTGTGCTTATTTGTCCCTCTGTGAGGCCAGCCACTGCTGAGAGAGAGAGACAGATATATGAAATCCACAGTGGTTTTTCTGTTTTGCCTGCTCATCTGCTTTCTGTTTCTCTCATGCTGGGTCAGCCTGGAGGTGAAGCTCCAAAGACACATAAACATGATGAAAAGCCTGTGATATATTTTTTGGTCAAAAATACTGTTTAGGTGTACTGACAACCTTTCTTAGGGACTGGGAAAGTTCCTTTCATATATTTTTTCCCAACTATATTAACTATAGAGTGAATTTCAGTCAGGATTTCAAAACACCTGAATCTTATGAAAACCTATGGAATCAGTTGTAAATCAAGGGGCTGCAGTACTTTTTCTGCCTTGAAAAGATTAACTATTACTGAGCTGACAAGAAGTGAAATGTCACAAGTAAATGAACTCTTCCTTCTCTGTTCTCTCTGGCTGCAGACTGCACTCTGGTGCTTGGTGAGGCCTGAACCAAAAAAAACCTAGTTGGTTGGTTTCTAATCACTCTTAGGCACTGCTGAGGTCTAGATTTAAGATGGAATGTGTGTTAGCCATTAGCCCAGATTCAAGTATTCCTACTACTAATGCAGCCAGGTCACAGATGGCAGACATAAAAAGCTGTTTTCAGCACCACCTTGCTCCTGATGCCTAAAGCAATGTCATGGGATCTGTGCTGTGAAAACAAACCAGGTTCAGTCTCCTGACAAGACAGGAGAGATGCTACATGTAACTCCGATGTCTGACCTGGAGGTATTTTGAGAATTTTGCAGACCATAGTGAAACACAGACCTCATAATATCAACAACATGTATGGGGAAAGAATGGCAGGCTCTAACCTACATGAGCCAAAATTTCACATCCAGATTCAGTACTAAAAGCATACTAAAATTTGAGCTAGGCAACATAAAAAAAGCCACACTGATATGTGTGCGCATGCTCAGTATGGGGTTTTTATTGAGTGCGGAATCAAGACTACACAAGAAGGTCCCAGAGATTTTATATTGCTACAACTGTGGGCAGTGTTGGGAGTTCTATGAATGGAAAATTGTTTTGGACAAATATCAAACATTACACCACAGCTGACCGAAGAAAAGTTAACAGGATTTTAATTGAGTATTTATGCTAGTAATTTGTACCTAGAGGAGTTAATTCATATGAGTAGAGATCACAGATGGTGATATTCTCTGGTTTTGTGTGTTAAAGTGTAAGGATTCTGTATTGTACATGCAGTAAAGAATTGAGACCCACAGAAGACCTGAGAAGAAGTCATAGAAGATGACAGAAATACCTTGATGATTTACACAGAACTGTGGATCAAATTGTGTTGCATGAAGCCTCTTTCCATGTAGGAAGCTCCTCTTCTAAGGACAAATTAGTAATGGAAGCAGCTTTGGAGAGCAAGGACAGCGTATATACAGTGGAACTGTACACACAGCAGTCTCCAAGCAAACCCTTGGGAAAGTTTGTGGAGAGTGATTGACGTTCCAGAAGACTGGAAATGGGCAAAGATACATCCTTCTTTAAAAAGGGCATGAAGAAATGACTGGGATGTTTAAGGATTAGTGCCTGGAGAAATACTGGAAGATCAATCTATTGGCAAGCCTTTAAGGGTTGAGGAATATACAGCAAGTCTTTGTCATGAGGAAGTCATATAAAACTGCATTGTGTGACGGGTAACAGGGCTTTTACAGAGAAGTAAATACTGTATATCTTCAGGTTATTGACACTGTCTTCAACAACAGTCACATAAACAAGGTTAGAGAAAATAGTTGCACAAGTGGGAGTATAATCTGTGGGTCACAAGTAAACTAAAAAGATACTATCAAGTGGCATCCTCTGTGGGTTTTCATGTCTGATACAATCCAGTGTTTCCATGAACTAATAGGACAATGAAAAAGACAATTGTGCTACTGCACCTGTAGTTAACTTCTGTCTAGAGAGAGGACATAGTGGAAGTACACTGAAAGATGGATTTAGAATGAAGAAAAAATTGTGGTAATTGGCATTGATGAGTTAAAATTAATAGGGTACTGCTTAATAGGGACAAGAATGAGGTAATATGCTTCAGTAAAGCATTCCAGAAGTGAACTGGGGAATAACTGCCATTGAAGCAAGGGGAATGGTAAACTGAAAGTAATCTTGCATAGTTTACTGAGGTGCAAGTAGCGTATTCAATATAAGGATGTATAATCACAAATGTCATGTACAAAATATTCAAAGTAATCCTCCCATTGTGCTCAGTTCTTGGCTGGACTACACCGTATTCACTTGTATCCATAATGTTTTTAGGGGAGATGTGGACTGTTTGAAGAAGATCTAGAAGGGAATAAGAGTCTTCTGAGAATCATGATCTTGGAGGAGAGGTCATAAACGTTGAATTGGGAACAGAATAGGTCAGCATGTGCCTGGGATTGTATTTGTATTTTCATCCTACTTTGGGGAATGTTTTCAAGTAGAAGACTTCTTGACAGGCATTGGTATTTTCTGTGATTTAAATCTGTGGCGGATTGATTGTATGTAGGATTTAGGGTTGGATACAACCATACATGTGTGTCCGTGTGTCTTTTGTGACATGGGAGAATCTTCATACTACTACAAAAAATTCATCAGTGACAATTCCTTTCATTTTACTATCTCACTTCTTTTAAGTTTCTTATAGCAACACAAAAACCTATAAAAACAAATAATAAGCAAAAAGAAAATAAGAGAAGGAAGGTAGGAAATCTCTTCCTTTTCTTCTGAGAAACTTAAGTTCATGCATCATAACACAGGGAAATTCTGTTTTGATGGACATGTTATGATGAAAATAATCTTTCATCAAAAATGACCAATCTTGTTTTGCATTGGCTGGTAGAGGATGGAATGAACCTTAATAATAAATGTATTCCATGACTGTAGACCGTAATTAAAAAGAAAATTAACAAAAACCTTACAAGCAAAATTACAGGAGACAAATTGATTACAGTTTCCTTTCCAGGGGATTTTAATTTTCTGATTCCTGCTGACAGAGATGAGGAATCATGAAGGGCTAGCTGTACTGAATGCTTCTTTAGCTGACTGTAAAAGGGTTAGGAATACAGACCATGTGACAATTTGGAAAAAATTTCGTTATGAGGTTGCCCTTCCTGGAGTTATTCCAGGGAGCCCTGTGGCTTTTCATGATCAGCAGAGAGAGGAGAGGAAGATCTCCAGGCTGAACTAGAGTGAGCAGATGCCCTCCCTCTGGTGTTTAATTTAATTAATGTATGTTTGTTGAAATAAAGCCAATTAACCTGGCTTATCTCTTTATCAATCATGCTTCTGCTTCCATTATTCAGTTGGAAAAATGGCATGATGTATTTTATGGCAGACAGCAGGCACAATTAAACCCAACCTGTGCTGCTTTGCCTACAGCAGGCTTTTCAAGGGAAAAGGAAAAACAGATGTTGTGGTGTAGGATAAAACCATCAGGCTTTTTACTTCAGCTATTTTCTGCCTTTGTATCCCTTTAATTCTTTTTCATTCAAGGGTGAAGAGTAGTGGGGGCATCATACTTGCTTGGGGTCACAGTGAGCTAACCCTGATTTCTGGACTCCTTGGTCTCAGACACCCATTGTAGAGCCCTAATCCAGTGACATGGGATGTCAAAAGTGATGTACTCTGAAATCAGCTGCACTACCCGTCTGCAACCATCAGTGAAGTGATTGGTCGTGTACATCATAAACAAATGCAAACAAAGTCCACACTGCTGGCCATGGAGCCTGGTATAAGATACTCCACTCTTATCTTCCATTAGTTGTTTCCTACAGAAATAACTTTTTCTTTCCTGTGCCTCATTTAGACACAGTGATGAACGTAGATTCAGAAAAAAATATATTTCCATTATACAGAAACACAATCAGGATTATTTAAATCTAGTTTCACCTTAATTTAACATTATTATGGGTACTTAGGTGTCTTATGCTCCTCTCCATGTGTACTGGGATGGAAAACCTTTAGGTCTGGTTTGTGTCTGGGGTTTTTACTGTTTGTCATGGTTTAACCCCAGCTGTCGACTGAGGCAATCACTCATTCACTCCCCTTACCCCCATACTGGGAAGGAGAATCAGAAAGAAAAGATAGACCTCATGAGCTGGGATAAGAATAACTAAATAACTGAAAAAAGTAACAATAATAATGTAATAATAATAACAATAATAATAATAATAATAGAGTAAGAGAACCCAAGAGAACCAAGTGATGGACAATGCAATTGCTCACCACCCAGTCCAATACCCAGCCCATACCCAAACCACAATCAGTCCCCTTCTGAGTAACTGCCTCAGTTCCTGGGCGTGGCATTCTATGGTATGGAATATCCCTGGGCCATTGTATCTGAAGGAGAGGTGGGAAGAGGGACACACCACTTTCTTTCCTGTATTTAAAGGAACTGGAATTTTCCTGGGATGAAACTTTCTATACTTGTGGATTTAGGACATATTTTGGTGACTTTGTGCTTACTGGTGCTGGTAGCAGCTACTTTCTATGGGAACTTCAGTGCATATTTGTTATTATTGATTCACAATAATCCCAAAATTCACTCGAAAATTGCACAATAATATTTTTACCTAGAGAGTAACCATTGATTAAATATTGAAACAACAACTAAAACCTGATGAAAAAATTTGTTCTGTTCCAAATCTATCATGAAAGATCTGCTTTCTGGTCATGAATCTCATACACGGATATCTTTGCCTCTTCAGATGTTCCTTTAGCAAAACTTTTTCATAACAGGAAACTTTTTTTTTTATTTTTTTATTTTTTTACGTATAGGTAATTCAACCCTTTCATTTTGATTCATTAAGGTATTTCTGGATTAGTCAACTGTTTTGCACTTGTCACTCTGATTGGACACCTTGAACTTTCTGCAAAAGAATACTAAGGATAATAAGAAAGCAAGAAAAAGCAACAAAGAACAAATAGCTTCTTTAAATGTAATTTTAGATGATTTAAGACTGCTTTTCATCATATCACCAACATTCAGTGGTTTTGGTTTCATTCTCATGCTAATTTTCATATAAAAAGATGAAACAGAGTGGGGTTTTATGCATTTGATTTTTTTTTAAATTTACCACTGCTAGGGATGTGTTTAGGAGTAGCCCACAATCTGTGCAATTTCCATAAAGCTCTCACTGTACATAGATTAAAAGCATAAATCAGTTAGTACCTTTTGCAAAAATTCATTGCTAGCATATCAAATATGTCAGTTAAATTAAAGCTGATCTTCTAGGTTTCCTGTGAAAAATTGTTGAGGGATTTAAAATATTGCTATAATTTTCTGCTGTTTCTCATATTAGTTATAGAAGCTTTGTTTGAAATGACCATTTTGAAACTTTCCTAGCTTGCTTTTTTTAAAGTTTATAAATAAAAATTTGTAAGGGCAAAAATTATATGACTGAATAGCACAAATCCCATGAATAATTAATATTCTGTTACATAGCAAATTATATTGAGAACTATCAGAACTCAGTACAAAGAAGGGTATCTTAGAGTCCTAGCCTCCCCTCATGAATCCCAGTCTATGAAGCCAGACATTGCTCAGGAGCATGTTCCACAGTGTCAGCTGGCTGTCCCTTTTCATCTGGGCTTTTGTGGCAGGGTTTTCCAGAGCTGAAAATGCAATATTACACTGTTTCCTCAAGGTTTTGCACACAGAAGCCCAGATACAGGTCTTTTGGCATGTTCTCGTGGGGTGCAACAGCTACACACATATTAAATCACTTCTCCCACTCCTTTTCTAAACCTTGTCCTGTGGTTTAAATCTGTGTGTGTTAAGGAGACTCAGAGCATAGCAAGGCAGGCCATGGTCATCCCTACACTCAGTTGTGATTATCCAGTGAAAGACATGCAGCAAAACTTAGCAGCCAATCTGTGTGTGATGCCTGTGTCTAACAAAGCGTGTTCCAGGCTGCACAGAGAGCATCAGGAATGACAACAGCCCATAGGATCTGGAGATGTCCTGATGGAAACTACGAAGTGCTGGGGGTACAAGGATGATGATGGTTTGACACTGCAGTAACCTGCTGGTGCTGGAGAGGCTGCCCAGAGAGTGACACTCATTCACTGTCAGTGCTGAGAAAGTTTTAGCTAGGAAAATCTCAGCTCTCCAGTGTTTTGTGAGAATTCTTTCTTTCCCATATACAGTAGTCTGAACAATGTTAATGTTCTGTAAACTCCTTGCACCCGCAAACTGTTTTTCTCTGATAGAGAATATTTCTGTTAGGAAAACAGCTTTCTGCTACGTGCTAGAATTTTGGGCCTGCCTCTTAGAAGGTGGCTAGCCGACAGAACCAATAGGCTTGTGACATCAAGCATGTTCACGATCTACCTTATAAAAACTCTTCTGAAAATTATTAAAGTCACGGATCCTCCGTCATTTTCCACCTTGGAGTCAGTGTGTTTTTTCTACATGTCCGTCTACGAACAGTGACAATTCACCTGTAACCCTGTCATTGCTTTTCCCAAATGGAAATAATGAGAGGTGGTTTGTTGGTTTTAGCTATGGAGGAGTCTTTTGCTTCTTTCTCACCTCCTACTTTGTCTACTGCTGAAGTAAATTTGATATTAAGGTATGGCATCAACTACTGACCCCACTAACAAAGCTTTGTACATATAATCCTGTCCCTACCCACGTTAACAAAGTCTCTTAAGAGGATATGGTCTGCTATAAAGCATATTTAACAAAAAAAAAAAAAAAAAGGTTCTGTTTTCTCTGTCAGAAAGGAACTGGTATTGAGTAAAATGTTCACAATGATGGTCACTCCCATGACATGATAGTTTGGTCTGTTGAGTTAAAAGGGATTAAAGGCTCAGAATTTCTTTCCTAGTGACTGGGATAAGTAAGTGCATTTTCTTCTTGGAGCAAATAGTCAGGACTGGTTCAATTTGAAAGCAGGACGCTGCAGACAATTCAAAATACCCTCTCAGTTGTAAGATTTTTCACCTTACACTAATCTAGTAGGTGTCCACTATGCAGTCATAGTACATTAGGCTTTTTAATCAGTTGAGGTCCAGAAACAGAAGAAATAAAAGAGTGACAGCTTTTGTTTTACTGATAGTTTATTCTATTTATTATTCTTTGCTGTAACCTAAGCATCTGAGACAAACATTAAGTAATTGTTAATGCTGGTAGTGTCTGAGTCCCCCAAAAGGGCTTGAGGAATACCATACAGAAATCATCAAAGAAATAACAATCTAGAAAGAGATGTTTGGAAACTGATATGTACTAGAAATGCCCTAAAATACCACATCATATAATATATGATAAGCATATTGTTGGAAAGATAAAACTGTTCAAAGTCCACATTTGCCTTATCTTCATCATCCATTCCTTTAAGTCTACAGAAACCATAAATGGGGATAAATCCACTTTCTGTCCATATCTATAATGGAATCTATGACACAGCTACACTCAAGGGCTTTGTGAAGCCTGAGGAGGAGGAAGTTTTGGCTCAGACAGAGCTTTAGTTAGGCTGTCTGAAATCTACTTCAGATGTGTAGTAATTCTCTTATTAGGAAAGTTGTGCAAGCCCAAACACTCAAACCTTAATTGCTTCTCAGGAGAATCAGTGAGAACATGGTAAAAAAAGGTCTTAGCCTCTCTCCTTCTCAGTAGGACTGGATTTTCTTCAAGGCATTTTGGGGAAGAGTCTAAAGTATTTGAGAAATGTGCACACAATATGTCAAAGAAGTCTGTGAGAGTTGATGCCATCACCCATGGGCATATTCTCAAAAGTTAACAATTCATGTCCAGAAGCTTTGAAAGCAAAAATAGTGTAATAATGTTGGTTGTTCTTGTTTGATCGTTGGTTTTTTGTTTGTTTGTTTTTGGTTTTGGTTTTTTTTTTTTTTTGGTTGGTTGGTTGGAGGAAGGCTCTTGTGTAAAACTTCAGAAGTAATAGGCTTATATTAAATCCTCCCTTTGGTAGGCTGTAGCTCAGGGTATGGATACAACAATGGGACAAGCTGCTGCATGAATCCTACAGCATAAGTTGTTGAGATTATTTATTCATGCCTACTAATACATCTTGCTATGCATGAGGAACATTGTATTTCATCTATTTTATAAAGCAGAGATGTGTTTCAGTCATAGGAATGTTATCATAACGTTCATAAAAATGCAACGAAAGTATTTCAAGTTTTTCACTACAAGTTCCTGGGAGAATGTGATGATACGTTTGTCTTCAGAACGATAAAAATCAAATGAACATGTACAGTCATCCAGAAAAGGGAACATTTTGTGACTGCATCTTGTTTTTTGATACATTTCATACAAGGGAAAAAGACTTATACAGAGCCACAAATCTACCCTGAAGAGATTTTAAATATAAACTGCATAAAAAGTGATTTTGCAGATTTCAGAAACTGCGGCAAGAGATTAGCAGTGCAGGGCACAATGGAGTGATTCTATATCTCACAAAAGAGGGAAGTGAACGAGTTTGATAGACAGAATGGCAAAATGCAGAGCTGAAGTATTGAATAGAGAATCTATACCATCCCCCAACCCGACACAACTGTGAGATTATCCTTTGTGTGAAGGTGTTTTATCTTAAATCCACTAGGTGATGACGGGGTTTCAACATCCAGCATTAGAAAATAAATGTATTTTTCCACTGGCAAAATATGGAGATTCTCTTGTCATTTCTCTCATTAATATCACCTCCAGAAACCTCAGGCTTTTTTCCTATTGGTAATTACATCTCTGTCTCTCTTACACTTTTGCACGCATATCTTGTTCTCGTTTCTTTCACATCCTGGTGTCCATTCTTTAAATCAAGTATTAGATGTTAAAAATAGTGCTTTGGTTACTTACTTTTTAATACTGACTTGTTGATAGATTGTGGTCTCACTGCAGTTGGTGCTAAGGTTCCAGCTGACTCTGAAAGTGGAACTGAGCCTTCTAAATGACTTATAATCAGATTGATTTAAAGACCAATTTTCTGCAGTCTAAGGTCCCTAGCTGAACCATATTTTCATGAAGTGAAAGCACAGTACAGCACAGTGCTGTACTTTTCTTAGATTTTAATATAAAGTGTTACATTACAAATTACTGGACCTTGTGCAGTTCATGGGATATGACCATCCCTGAATCACATTAATGGTATCTGATTTATTCCAAAAGAATATCTGAAAAGTCTAGCTGCTGATCTTATAGATATGTAAACTTGCCTTTTGTTCTGGGTGAATTGAAAATGTGGCTGAGAGAAAATTTTTAGGAAACTGTTAAAATATTAACATGTCAGCATGAGGGTATTGTCAGAGTATGAAAAGACACACATATGTACACCACTGACAGCATATCATACATGATGCAGAAAATTACCAGAACTTTATTCTTTGATATCTTAGTTAAGATCTAGGTTGGTCATTTAATTTCTGAGTATCTTCCTAACTTGATTTTTCTTGCTCTGCCATGTCTCCATGTTTTCAAGTCCTAAGCAAATCAAAAGAAAATGGCCAAATACCTGTCTTTTCGTGTTCAACTTTTTTTTTTTTTTTAGTTATCATTGAAATAACAGTTCTTATCAAATGAGTAGCTTTTAAAGACCTTAAAGTTCTTGAATGAAAATATTTTGGCTAGCCACTAGAGTATTCCTCAAAGAGGTTTGTACAGAAGCAGGCACCTGTCACAACAGTTTTAGAATGAATGTCTACAGGTATCAGATGTAGCACTGAAGCAATCAAAGCAGAGTGCAACAGGGCAATGAAGCCACAGACAGAATGGGGAGGGATTATCACTGCTCTTGCCTCCACATTATCTTATCAATCAGGATTGCACAGAAGGCTCATGCTGTCTCACTAAACAGTATTGGCTTCTATTCTAGGTGTGAGTAACCTTGGATGTTATCCCTTGAAGATAAGCATGATAGTTTAACGGTCAGAAAGTCCTTAGAAAGTCCTTAGTCCTTAGTCCCTTTCAAGAACATGACTTAACTGCTTAAAATTATTAGTTGTGTCCTTATTATTGCTATGGAAAGACTGTTTCAGAATTTTGCTGGAAACCTAATTTTTGGCTTGGCCAATGTTGGAAGACAAATGGTAGAGAATATTTGTTTGCCTGATGTACCTGAGATAAGGCCAAATATTAAAGATCAGGAAATGAGCTGCTCTCAACCTGATCCCAAATCACCTGTTGCACCTGGCCTTAAGCCATCTGCAAAACCTGACCCTGAGTCAGGTTTAAGACCCTCAGAAATAATTTGTACCCCCCTGTACAGGTCTGTTTGTGGTTCAAGGCTCTGCAATGAGTTCCAAACACTTCTGGAAATGTTACAATCTACTGGAGTCTGAGTTAGAACATAGGAAATATTATATAGATTCTCATAGGGTGAAAAGGTGAAAATTTTTGAGATTGTTTTATAGTTGGCTGATAAGAGATAAAACACAAAATGGTGGAGTGATGCAGCTAAAATTCTTTCTTCCTTCTTCTAAGTCGTGTTCTTCTGTGGAGCCATTGGATGGAATTTTGCAGCAGTTCTGCTGACATGAACACACCTGGACAACACATATTGGTTTGAAACTGTAGATAACAAATTGCATAAAAGATGGTATAAAATGTCAGGGAAGAAGAAGAAGCCATCTTTTACTCTTCTTTCTCTCCTTCTAGTTAGCTGTAGAGTAGGTGCTAGTCTGCTTTTGCTTTTGCTTATGCTTATGTTAGTACTGCTGATAAGATGTAATAAACTTCAAGAAACAGAAATTTTGTGCTGTCCTTCTTGGCACCTGTGCTGTTAACTCGTATATTACGATTATAATAACGAGGCTATGATCGTAATAGCCAATTTGCATCCATTTTTTGTGCTTTAACTTAAAAGTTAACTTGTTGCTTTAACAGAAATAGCTTCTCTCCTTCATGAATATTTACCTTGTGTATTTTCAGCTTTTCTCAGACTCTTAAACAGAGGAAACCGAGGCTAGAAGGTGCTGTGGCAGGTCATTCGATTCACCCTCATGTTTAGTGAAGCTAAAGGAGATAAGCCCATCTTGTCAGTCTCAATTTGTCCTAGTAGCTCTTTTCAGACTGGCCTTTAATTTCAGCTTCCTTGGATATATTCCAAAGACTGTATCTGTCTCCCATGTCCACACCGTGATGATGTCTTGTAGTCCTGTTATAACTGACTAACACATCCACTTCCTGATCTTTTCCTTTATGCACACTGACACCTTGTTTACAGCCAAAGTTCTATTACTGTGAGGGCATGGCCTGCAGTGTGGGCTGTTTCATCTTCTGCCTGAAACAACCAGTTCACCTAACTCCTCCTATTTCTCACCTCCTCTGTGATTGCAGTGCCTTTCAAACACAGCCCAATAAGAGTGGCTCGACCTAGTGGCTAGGGACAAAGACTTCCAAGATCTGGGCTCAGCTTTACTGTTATTGTAATGAATGTTTTTAGACAAAAGGGTGATGCGCCTACTGTAAATCACATTGATTTGCTACTCTTTCTAAAGTGTTTCTGACAATTGGCATGAACCTCTTAAACAGGAAGTGTTGTTGAAGAAACATTAACTTCATCATGGAGGTGCTATTTTCTTCAACTATGTATAATAATAACTGAAACTACTGCAACAGTTTTGTCTCAGGAAGCTCAAGAGGTAGATAGTATCAAAATGCTGAATAAGAAACTAGGCAGAAACATGGACCCCATATTCACAAACAAGATGCTGGAGGGGATTAACAGGATTATGACTTCTATTATGCTTAATAAAACAAGTGTGGATATTGGGAAATATGAAGAAAATGGATTGAATGAAAAGCTCAGGCTCCCTTGCTCTCTTAAAGAATATTTAGCTAGATGCATGGGTGGTCTGATCCAGAAGAGCTGTTTTATACTCTCAGAATGACTTGCAAAACTAACATTAATAAGAACTATCAATTCAGTTATTCTTAGATAATTATTAGTTGTCATGCCCATTTTTTCAGTAAAAAACCAAGATTACAAATTTTCCATACTAAAATGATGAAAAGTAAAAATGAGGATGTGACATATTGAATGTAGGGACATGGATATGTAGGGTTAACATATGGAAAGTTGCATGTAAAAAGAGAAAACTGTGCCAAATCTCACACTGAGTACACTGATCTGTGAGGCTTTTTTGGCTTTTGGTTTGGTTTGCTGTTTTTTTGGGTTCTTTTAAATTTATTTATTTTTTTAAATTACTTGTCCTCCTATGGATTTTTTAACGTCAATTTATCACCATCTCTGGTGACCAGGACATAGACTTTTCTATCTTGAATTGCAACTTTATTTAGAGATGGAAATCTTGTATTTTAGGAGCTGCCAAAAACTTTATGTTTCTGAAGATAATGAGTCAGTCATCCTCCTTGGAAGCAAAATGCTTATGCAAAACTCTATTAGTATTTTTATTATCCATAACATTGTCTGTTCCTGCATAATTCAGCAATATTTGACCAGATGACCTCCAGAAGCCAAAGTAGGTCAGATGCACCTGTTATAACTGTGCTCCATCATACAAATCAAAGATGCTCTGGCTTAATTCACATCTTCCTGTTCTGTTATTTAATACTGTATTGCCTTTCCCCTGACGTAATTAACCTTTCATCTCCAAGAGTTAGAGAAGACTGCTGCTTCTAGCTAAGTGCACAAGTCTACTTCACCCATGTATTTTTTAATACAGATATATAAAAATAGTCCAAAAACTAAGGCAAGAAATACTACAATTAATTTCACCTAATATGAGGAATGATTTGAGATGTTATAACTGGGAAATTGTAGTGGGCACCTGCAGACATTTAATAACATCAAAATCATCAGTTCTAGTACTAAGAGAAAAAGTCATGGGTAATAGATGTAAGTAAAGGGTTTACAAAGAAGTACTTAATTTAAAATAAAGCAAAACGATTGTGAGTTAAACATTGATCATGAAAAGACACTAATTAATATGTACTAATGATATGAAACTTAATTCTCATGCAATTTATGCACAATTACTCCTGAACAAATATTTAATTACATTCCCTTTAATACCCTAAAACAATCTTCCCTCCTCTCACACTGTGTCTCTCTATTTCTAGTTGTTAGGTAGGAATATGTAAGCTCTTAATTGGCACGGAGTAAGAATGACAGGCATTAAGGGAATTGAACACAGTTATATTTTTAGTTCTTAAAAGTTAGAAGGGAAATGCTTTACAAGTGGATGACTTGAGGAGTGTGTAGTGTTTTTACAGACTAATTGTATTAATTAATTGAATTAATTAGCAGATATTTTCAAAGTGCTTTTCAGACAGAGATTGCGATGTAAGCACTATGTTGATATTGTTATTACTGAGTGTGGCAGACACTTCACTCCAGAAGCTGGGCTGGCAAAACCTCCAGCAGAAATAGTAATGATTCAAGAGAAACTCAGAGAGAAATGCAAGCTTCTTACTTCAAGTCCCATTTCTAAAGCAAATCAAATGTAAATTTTTGTCTCTGTGTTTGTGTGTGGAATCCAGTGACCTGATCGGTGAGGCTGTCACAGCTCCACACTCCCTGGCTGGGCATGGATTCCCAGTAGGCACACACAGGAACATGCATATAGAACCCATATGTAGACAACTGGACACACAGATCAGCACAGACAGGCTAATCAGCACTGACACAAGCATGAGCAGCTCCAGCAGTCTCATCTTTTCCCCTGTCTGGCTGATAGCAGGAAGGTCCATGAGCAGGAGATATATGTATGTATGAATGTGAATATCTGTACCATGTGTGTCTGTCCAGCAGCTGGCCTTAGGCAGTACCTGGCCCTTGGATCCCAGACTCCCCAGATCCCAGCACCTGGACATAGTCACCCCAGAGGTGCAGAGCCCCTCTCCAGGTGCTGGTGAAGCCCTGTTGCTCACAGAAACACACAGACACCTGTACTTACCGGGAGGTGCCCTCTAGTAGCCAGCCCCCTGCATGGCTTCCCCCACAGAAACACGAGCACTTCTGATTGCCAGGCCATTTCACCAGCAAGCCTGGCTCAATATCTGCTAAAGCTGACATACTCATACATTTGTATTCCCTCCAGCTGCTTGCACCACAGACACCTCCGACCTTGGGTCCCACTCTAGCTGCGGGCACTTAGACCCCCACACACGTATGCACACAAAATAGAAAAATCCTTAGAAAGGGAATTTAATAACATGAAGCAGACTCTGCTGAGAACTGTGCACAGCCATAAAAGTGCACTGAACAGCAATCTGTGTACCAGCAATCAGCCCCTTTTATTCACTTTTTCCTCTGTTTTCCCCAAATCACCTAGATCCATCCCTTTCCTCACCCTGGGTTCTTCACCTAAGCATCCCATAATGAGTCTTGTGGAGTCCTGAAATGCTTTTCCCCTGCATCCCATAATGTGCTCCATACTTCTGAGCAGTGACCCCCACAATCTAAAGGATGATCCAGAGAGATGGGAGAGCACCCATTAGCTCATCTTGACAGGTGCCACCCCTGGACCACTGAGTGGAGCAGCATCTGGGACTCTCTGACAAGAGTCTGAACAGCAGACTGCTATTTCCCTCTGAATGTATAATCTGGGTTCTCTAGACAAGCCTGCAATGTACCAAAAGTCCTGTGGTTTATAAAAAAGCATTTTATATTAAGAGTGTTGGAGAATGTCTTTAACCCAGAGGCTTGTGAAATTTTCAGATGAACTCTCTGAAGGATATCCAAATTATTAATCTATATGCAATGTGCCTGAACTCAGCTGGGCATTTTTCATTCTGCATCCCAGAGATTTTTCTTTCATGTTTTTTTTATGTATCAGTGTTAATGCATAAAGAATCCAAACTATGCACTTTGGTTACAAAACTTTTTCACTTCCAAGGTCAGCAGATTGTTTGGATTTCTCAGACATATCTACCACATCCTTGCATTTCAGCTCAGTGGTTGAAGTCTCAGAACACTTATTGCCAAAACCTGCTGTAAAATTTGTAACATGAGAGATATGATGGAGAAGTGGAGGCAGTCCTTGCTTGCATACATGTACCTATTGACCACTTAGTTGTTATACTTAAAAAAGAACTCAGAGTTGCACTAGCGTTGTTCAGGAGAAGAATAAAAATTGAGCTTCATGGTAGAGACATTCAGGTGACCATCAGGAATGAGGCATGCACAGTGTGTAATGGGACTCACTGCACATGAATGGCAGTCTTGGACAATAACAATATGAAATACCAATACAATTTTATACAGTGAAAACAAAAAATTTGGTTTTTTCCTCTTTCAGTAGTACTGTAAAATTAATTCCCAGAAAAATTGCATAACACTTTTATTCATTTATTTATATATATGCATACATATATACATATATATGCATAAATGGATAAACAGAGAGGAATGAAGGCTTTTATTTCTTCCAAAAGTAAGAGAATAGCTTTGACCTGGAACTATGACTTAAAAAAAAATAAAATAAAGAAGTGAAAGAAAAAAGAGAAAAAAATCTCTTTTTCATGTGGGAGGAAGTGTTTGTATATGGCAAAGCAAATCAGAAAGGGCAGTAGAAGCAGCAGACTTTGGGAGTCTGCTCATCCCAGCAAGGAAATTCAAACAGGTGGTGTATGATCTTAGAAACTAAGATAATTTTTTTTCCTCTGAGACAGTGTTTCACATTGTTAATACATTTATTTCTGTGCAGATCCAAATTTTGCCCAGTTATCCCTGGAGCAATAATTATACCGGTTGGTCCTATATTTTTAATATTCCACCTGTCCTGAAGAAGCTCAGTGGAGGCCTTGGAGGGGACTTAATATTATTCAGAAGAATTAATCCTGCAGTGCAACAAATTCCCTACAGAAATAATTTAAATGGACTTTTTGAAGGTCTAAGTGTCCTATAGATAGCTTTGAAAATCTTCATCCCATCATCTCCAGTGTTGGACAGACAACAGTCCTTGTAGCACACATGCTTTTCTGGGACAGTAGGAGACTTGCATCCAATAAAATTAAATAGTGGGATTTTTGCTATCATATTAGCTATTTTGCAAAACAATTACATTTGAGAAAGTAAAGCATTAAATCAAATTGCAATGAAATATTTCAGATGTATTTTTGCATCTCAGCTTCTGAATATGATGCACTCAACAAGGGAAAAGGAAAAGTTGTTTAGTTTTAACTTTGGTTTGGTTTGAACTCAGGATGGAGCTCATGTGTAGTGTAAGTGGCAAACCATTCAGTGGTTTTGTACTTTGGTGTCCTTCACAGAAGACAGGACAGATGTCCTTTTGTCTGTGAAAAGGCTGCTCATGAAAATGTATCACTGACCTCTGTTTCAGGACGTGCCTGGGCCCTACAGAATGTGATGGCTATGTGTGTCCACAGAAGTTAGGAGAGTGGGGAACAGAGAGTGGGAGAAGAAAGTTGCTTCCATTGACAACACGGGGGAAAGAAATAGACATGGAAATGATGTTTAACTAGAGTAGAATCAAAGATGGGTATTTCCTTGGGGATAGGATTTATCTGGACAAATGCTAACATTTGCAGCACAGACATCTACAGCTGAGCTGGATGTTGTAATTAATCTTCACTGTCACTTGTGTCCAGTGACTGAGGAGACTGTAGGGAAGCTGTCTTCAGTGCAGCCATCTGTACTGCAGATGCTGAGCGTTACATGAGTTGAATACGGCTGTAATTTAAGTCTGATTTTACAGAACTCGGATGCCATGTGCCTGAGCAGAGATACTGCATGCAGAATCTCAAAACAACAAAGCCCACAGTTCTGTAAGTGGGGCTATCTAGAGAGGTGTCAGAGGGCCATGGACTGAGGTTGATTAAAGCCAAGCTTTTTAATGAACAGAAAAGAGACCTGCTTGTGGTCCTTGTTTAGCTTCAGGACTTTGTGTTCACTTTTGCTTCTCTTGCTCTTTCAGTGCAGAGCTTTATTAGGCTTCCTGACAGCCAGGCATGCAAACTGACTAAATAGAGCCCAGAAGTAATTTCAGTGTAGATTCAGCTAGTTTGGGAAAACTCTTACACTCCTGTACTCCACTCACAGTGAAGTTCCTCTCAGTCTGGGAAGTGACAGAGAGCCAGAATTAAAAATCAAAAGCCATAAAAATTTGAAAAGATTATGGACTTTCTATCAGTTGTCCTATGGTACAGTCAGTATAATCAACAAGCTGATTTTCTGAGTTGTTTTCTTTGAGTCTATTTTGGAAGGGGAAGAAGAGGATGAGGTGCCTGCACTAAAAAGGGTTCTGAACAAAACAATTTCAGCTGCTTGAATTAATGATGCATTTTGAAAATAAAACGTGGCAAAAGAAACCTCATAATCTTAAATCAATTATTATAAAGCAGTGTTTTGGGCTTTGGAACAATTATTTTATCTTTTCACATCTCAAAAATTCGCAAAATATTTTTTTCCTTTCTATATACGGCTCCTTTAAAACGTTTACCTCAAGTCCTTTGAAGTGCACTCCAAATATTTTACCACTTAATTTGAGAAGGAAATGTTTTCTTGGTAGCAAGACATCTGCTTTCCCTCATATTGCAAGCAGCTGATGCTAAAACATGAGGCAGAACATTTCTGCAGTAGAACTTGCCTGTTCTTATGAAAATACACCTTTTGGTAAATGCAATGCTCTTTTGGGTTATGAAGTTTTTGTAGCTATGTTAACTTGAAATTATTTGGGATTTGATTCAGTGCTGTATCATTCTGTGTAAAAACTGCAAAAATGTAAGACTGAAATTTACAGTTAAGTGCAAGGGCAAAATGAGTAACACAAAATAAAAAGAGACTTTGCAAGGATGCTTTTCGTAAATTGAAGAAAATCACTGGATATTCCTGATATTCTTCATAGACTTTGCCACACCAACACGACAAATCCCAATTATAAGTTGCTTTCTGAGCAAGAGCTTGTAACTATGGTTATTTTTTTTCTACAAGCTTCAGAGAGTGTGGAAACCTTTACAGAGCTAGAAATCCACATATTCAGATATGTGGCATAGATAAAGCTTAACTCATCTGGTTACAGGGATTGATGGAATCAGCACAGTCCCTGATTAAAGAAAGTAAAAAAGAGTGAAGGAATTCTTCAGAGGTAGGGATAGGACTGACATAGCAACCATGAATAAATTTAGCTGTGGAAGGGTAAGTCTCATCAGCTGTCAAACCACAAGATTCTATTGATACTAGAAATGCATATGGCCAGTTAAGGTTGTATTTATATGAGATGTTAACTTCCTGTGTGGAATTGCTTCAGGAGAAATTTGCATTACATGGCATAAAAACAAAGCCAGCTCTGTGTGGAGCACTGCACTGGTGCAGTATAAATGGTGACAGGCACTGGTTCAGCACTGAAACTGAATGAATACCAGCAAATCACAGGTCTTAAAAAACCTTGGTGATAGTAATTTCAAAGAAGGTGCTTACTATTGTAGCTAATTTTCACAAAGCACATTTTAAAAGAAGGAGATCTCAGAAGAAACCTGCAAAAATTCATTTCTGACAAAGCTCAAAATAGAAGAAGGAAGGTCCCCAATAACAGTGATAGTAACGCCACATATTTTTTAAAATGCTGCAGTATGTTTCCTGCATTTTAAATATCGATGAGTTTTGCAGGAGGAACATGGCTCTTTATTGATAGTGTCCATACAACTGAGGCAATTGTATTTAATTATGAGAAATCACTGGTCCTTTTCCAGTAAAACCCTAAAGGGAGATGGAGTTGTTCTGTTTTATGTACACAAGAAATAGCTTTTCAGACAGAAATTCTTGTTGTATTTGCTAATAGCATTTTACTTGCTCCAAGAAGGAGAGATTAACTGTGTTCATTGCACGCTCTGCATGTATGATGTCCACCTGTCTCTGATCACATAGGAGGTTTTCTGGCTGGATTTAAAACTTGTGTGAGACTCTTCTCATGGGAAGCATGTTTGCCATGCCAAGAAAGAAGGATGTGATGTTCTCGTAGCGTGGCTTTTCCTGGGCTTGTTGTATAAAAAGAACCTGTACAGGTTTTTTCCTTATGGCTTCTAACAAAGTGCTTGGCATGGCCCTGTGACCAGTGTGAATTGTCAGGTTCACCCCTCAGTGTCTAGAATTCTTTGGGAACTATCATAGGCACTAGGGAAGGAAAATTCTGACTGGAACAGGAAAGGAGGGGAAGGGATGGCAGGTGCAAAAGGCAGAATTAGAAAATCAGGTTTCTCTGCTTAACTCTTCCATTACTTGTGGTAAATAAGCATGACTTAATTTTCCAGTTTCCATTTCAGCTTCCAGTGTGAAAACAGGGTCAATAGTATTCTATCATAGTGAAGGTGCACTGTGATTCTCCATCCATTTTTTTTCTAAGGGCTCATATTTTGCTGCTAAGAAGGCAGCCTGAGCTGTCTGTTGCTGCTATGCAGTCACCAGGCAGCTATGCAGGTATCTCTGAGTGCAAAATTTCAGGAATTTCAGAGGGAAAAGTATAGTATCTGCAGACAGTAGGCACACCTGCTGATGTTCTTGAGTGGGACCAGTGTGGGAGATTACTGTTTTTTCTGATATAGACAATGCAGGCAGTGTGGCAATGGTCTACAAAAATAAAGGTTCCCTAGTCTTAGAGGATCCCAGTGCCTGTGCACAGATGCACCAGCTTCACAAGGAAGGGAAAAGGAGAAATCTGAATGATATCAAATCAGCAGCAGTAGCTGCATTAGAGACCTTACCAGTGAAACATGGTGTAGTGATGGAGCCCTCCTTAACTAAAAACCCAAACTGTGCTACACCATGACACATGGGAATGACTGCTCTGGGGCATAGCTCCTCAGTGGATAGGGATGATCAGGGAAGCTGTCAAAAAAACATTTTCTGAAAGAGAGTTGATTTCCTGGAGGCCAAGCAATTTGAGTCAACACAGCTGCAGTGAGCTTATTTTCTGTCTCTATCCACTTCATATGGATCCAGATGGAAATGGGCTACAAGTGCTCCATTTAGAAAGTATTGCTGCTTTGGAAGGTCACACTCACAGCATTTTTACAGAGAAACTACAAAAATCCAGGGATGGTCATTACAGGTTCCTGACTGAATTTCTTTACTCTTAAATAAAAACATTTGGGTAAGACAAACTGAACACAAATTAGCAGTGTTGGAAGCATGCCTCACAGCCTGAGTCACACAAAAGATTCCCAGCATACCAAAACTGTCCTTCTCAGTTATAAGCAGGGATGGGTTTATTGTCTGATGTAAAGAGTGCTTAACCTCTTTCACAAAGAAATAGGGTGGAAAGTATTATGGAAACTGCCTAAATCATGATTGTGGACTGTGCTCTCCTCTGCCCCAAATGACCCAAACCTTCTTCCTTTTCAAAAACAGATGTGCAGCACTGCTGAGATTTTTTCATGCCACACACATCTGAGGGTGGTTTAATCTGGACCATCTGCCACATCTACATTTCATTGTTGTTACAGTCAGTGGCAGAATAACCTCATCTCCAGGTAAGGGTTTACGAAGCTGGAGCTGGAGTGAGATCTGACTGTAACCAAAGTCAGGTCATGTAGTCTGAGCTGATGGTTAGAAGAACTCTGTTTCATGGGAGAAGATGGTGGTCCTGTAGGTGCAATGGCACTGACAGAGTAGAACAACACAAAGTATTCTGAAGTGTCTTCTTCACTGTGAATATGCTTTGTTCTTAACACAGTCCCATCTTCCTCTTTGTTCGAAAATCAGAAATTAATTTCACACTTTAATGCTCATTTAGTTCAGTGCCACAGTGTCTTTCTGTGCAAGGAAGAAGTAATCAAATAAGAAAAAGGCACTTTTTTACTTTCCCTGAGATGGGACTATTTGTCACCTCCACGCACCGTGATCTTCCGAGTGTGTGGAGGTGACAGTCCAGAGCCCAACACTGTGTTGGTAGGAGCTGAAAGCACTGCATGTGTGCCATGACTATAAAGTAGATCTGTAATCTAGAAATCTGTATTACCCAAATAATAAGGGAGAATTCATTTAATTTTGGTGTAGTGTTGTCCACCACACCGCTCCACATGTCTCAGTATAAATTATGGCTTTTCCTTTGCTCTTCAGTGGAATGGATAGGGACACTGAAGATTATAGGACCACATGTTAAATTATTTGGGTTTTTTTTTTCCTTGAGGACATGGATTCTTTTCAGTGATATGTATTTGAAATGCCAGCAGTCAAAAGATATATTTTCCTGTGCAGTGGAGGATAAACAACACAACCCAGCTTGCAAATGCTTTGGAGCAAACAGTGACTAATTCCTGTTACTCTTAGGACTAGCAGCCCTTACAGCAGCTCAAAATACAGGCAAACCACACTAAAACTTTTTATGAAGAAAGAAAGCAGCAGCTGTCTAGCAGCAGAAGGAGGAAACAAGAATATTACATTTGGCATTTTCAGAGCTGGTGAGGGTAAGGATGTTTAGTACTGAATCTAGGAACTACAGTCCGCAAGCACAACTGTGCTGGGTGAGATCTACATATATTTACAGTCCCTATCCCTTCTCTAGCAGCTGATGCAGATCAGAAAAGTGTTGGTATGGCTCACTTCCTGGAAAACACCCATCCAAGTGCCAATAAACTTCAAGACCTGCTGAGTGGAAGGCTGTATCTAGGCCATGAGGGTTAATAGACCCAAAATGACCTAGTTGAATAAATGTATTTCACTGCCTTTGAACAAACCTTTCTTTGATTCCTACAACATCTTACAACACAATGTTCTGTGGGTTTGTTTGAAGGTATGTAGTAAGTTTATGCTTTTGTTTGTAGTACAATGTATGTGTGGGTATTTTATTGGGTAAAGCTATTTCTTTTGCTACATAAATTATTGAGTTATTCCTTAATTCATCACTTTACACTTAATTACTTTATTGTTATGGACTTACTTGTGAAGACATTTGCCAATACCTGCACTTGTCAGTCTCAGAAATGGCAAGGCTAAATTCTGCCCTAGGTGACTCTCGTGCATCCCACTGGACAGCAGTGAATGTGTGCATTGCACAAGCACGGAGAGTGGACTAAGGCTTGGAAGCACCTCACATTAGGAGTTCAGAGATTAGCATGACTCCTATCCTCAGGAGCAAACAGCAGAGCTTTGCTTTCAAGTGCCAAATCTTTCTGCTTCCCTAAAGTTGTTCTGANAGGCAGTCATCGAAAATCACCTTTCAGAAGGGTTGAAATGCTGGCAATGTCCCATTGTCCTAGGGGCAGAGTTAGAACACAGAAGTCAATTGACATGGATAGAAATGGAAATCAAACACAAATAATGGTTTAACACTTACAAGTTATAGGGAGTTACGTCTTTATTCCCTTCTTGCCACCTTCCCTTCCTTTCTTACCATTATAGCCTCAAAACAGATTTGCTTCCAGTTGCTTCAACTCCTGGTTTAAAACCACAAAGTACTTCTCAAAATCTTTTCAAACCTGGAAATATACAAGCTAAAAAAGGAATCTGGATTTCTCCATTTTTCTTTACAAAAATTAGCAGGAGAAAATGTTACTTCTGTACATCCAAAGGAGGATCTCACTCATTTGATCCAGGAAAAAGTCAGTGACTGGGAGGCATTTGCAGTAAAAATGGACATTTTCTCCCTCCCTTACTAAGCAGAAAAGATATCCTCAACAAGTCCTGTAGGCTTTCAGGTAAGTACTCTCTGTGTATCCTGCCAAAGCTCTTGTTTCTAAATACAGTCCGTGTTACCTGCTAGTTTCCATGGAAGACAAAACCTGTATCCTGCTGACTTCAAAATTACTCCTTCCAATTATGTGCAATGAGAACCACTCTCAAGCCCACGATTTTGCTGACAGTCCATTATGCACTTGGTGGCCTTTTGATCTGCTCTACAGATCATATGGAGCCACGAAGCTGTATGGAAGTACAAGAATAAGCAGGATAAATTCAGCATAGTTTTGCATGCTTGCAGCGAACACTGTTGTATGAACAATCATTTCCACAACAGCAGCAGCCCACTTCCCAGGGGAAACCTGCAAAGTGTGAAAGACTTCCCACTCATCCTGTTATCCATGTTCTTGTATTGATTCCTTCATCAGTACTGCAGCTCTGAGCTACTTCACATGCAGCACAAAGTTGAATCATCTCTTCAGCTGTATTTCTCTGACAAAGGACCCTATTCCAGACTTGCAGATTTAGACACTAATGAAAGCTGAAAGAAAGTGTAAAGAAGGAGCTCTGCTCTTTGTTAAGGATGATATTTATCTCTGTAAATTAAAGCTATCATCCAAACACTCCCCGTGTACAGACTTAGGTCTTGATTTTCTAATGGCATTATTTTGGTCTCACGGCATCCTAGAAAGACAACAAACCTCTTCCACAAAAGGCATGTGATTGAGAATATCTCCTGAGGAACCATAACAAATGGTAAAGTTTGTAATCACTAGCCTGCAAGCTGTGAAAGCAGCTCAGCTCTCTAACTCAGGGAATGTAAACCAGGTGTTACGGTCTTTCAAATTACAGCCAATTCTTTGGGAATATATAATAGCAAGAATGGAGGACAGCTGACTATTTCACTGCTGCTGCGGTGGTTCCCTTATGCTTTAAAACATCATGCTGAATTCCATGTAGATCACCTGCTACTTGTGCTACTGTTTTGATAGTGTCTGAAGCATTTTAAGACTCACTGTTTATGCACCATAGAGGATTAATTCTTCATTAATTTGTTGAACTGTAAACACACATACCCATATCACCCAGTTCAAAAACATTAAACTGTCCATTTTTCGAGCACCATTTTATTAAGAGAGGACAACAGAAAGTGAGCTTAGGTTACTTTTCAGTAGATCATGTTCCTTCTTAGTACAACTGTTCCCTAGCCAAACCTAGTTTTCCATTTTTGAGTGTATCACTTGTCCTGCTCATAGAGTTCAATTTGAGTCCTGTTCTCAGCTTCTGTCCCTCTGTACAGCCCTGTTGGCTCAAACCTATCAATTAAGCGGATCCCTGCTCAGGCTGCAGAAACCTCCTGTGTTCTGCAGCCCTGAGCAGCAATTCCTGTGCTGGGCAAAAGCAGGGCCAGGCAAACCTTTCATTTGCTGCAGTAACAAACTGTGTGAGAAAGTCCTGCCGAGGAGCCAGCCCTCACAGTGATTCATGGAGCAGCACTAATTGTACTGGCTACTCTCTGATAAGTTACACCCTTGGTGAGAGATTAGCCCATAAATCGCTGTGGGGAGGTCATTTGTTTGATCTTAGGCCTGCCCATTTTGTCAGCCTACCCCTTCCTTTCTGGCCTTTTTTTGGCCCCTTTTTTAGATGAACATCACCAAAGGGAACAACCACAGTTGTGGGTCTTCTCTCATTCCTTGCTCTTTCTTGTCTCTTGCCCAGCTTTCAGAACTTTCCACTTCAGATCCTCTCAAGTGTTAGCTTCCAGTGAGTGTTCCCTTCAGCTGTGCCTTTCACCCATGGTGTTCAAAGCCATTTAAAAATACATGGGAGTTCAGGCTCTAAACCCTTTTACCTCATTTTGTAGGTGGAGAAAGCAGGATATGTGTGACAAAGGAAAAAATTTGCCCAAGCTCAGGACACTAGCAGCATTTTACAGCACAGCCAATGACGTGCTGATAATTTGTACAGACTAGACTATACTGTACAGATGCTTTGGATGCTGCTTATCCCACATTTGTAGGAGAATAAATCTTGCAGTCCTCAATAGGTCAGCCTGTAGTTATTTGCCTGCTCATTGTATTTGTTTATGTCGTGCCCAGAGGCTGGAGAGGAAAAGCTGTTTCACAGTAGCACATAGAGGCAAATACAATTCCCTTTTTGTGGGTCGAGAGCCTCCTCTCAGCTGGGAGGTGCTTTTCCTGGGATCTTTAACCAGGCTGGAAGCAGAGACTGAATGTACCCACAGGCATTGCAACCCCTTCTCCAACTGCCCCTGTGGCCTGGTGGCCTGTGTGAGGCTGCCACGACCAGATCTGCTCTGTTCTTCTTCAGACACGATGGGGCCATGTCCTGGCCAGTGAAGGCACTGCTTTGCTAGCTCTTCTGTCACCCTCCCAAAGAAACCTGCTCTTGCTGCTACTCATGTTATCAGTCAGTTCCAACCTGCTATGGAATGGATGCAACAGGAGCACCCTCCTTTAGAACAATGGAGACAAAAGAATAGAGAATTTCTAATACACAAAGAGCCTGTGGAGTCAAGACAAGTCAAGGGCTATTTGACTTCTGACAGACTATTTCCAGATTGTTTTATATCTTTCTAGTCTTCACTTGCAAACTTTACAGAACATCACTTAAACCTTGCAAGATCCCGAGCAAAGGCTCAAAAGTCACACATCATTATCACAGGAGCTCAGCAGAGATTCTAAGCAGCTGTGATCCCTAAAGCTGTAGCTACAGGAATTCACCGAGACACTGATAAACAATTTCTTCTGTGTCAAAACAAGTCTGTCTACCTGACAACCCCAGACTTCCTGTACTTTGAGCAGTTCATAGTGTAACCACAATAGCTTGAATGAAAACTGGCAGAACTCGGATAATCATGCACATGCATCTTGCATTTTCCTATTTGTGACTCTTTCAGATGCGAAAATGAGCAAAGTCACAGCGAGAGTCTGACATAAGCGTTTCTAATATTACAAGGGCTAATGAAAATTTTGTTTTGTTTTGCTAGTTGTTTTTAAATGAAAGCTTAAATTTTGTGAACAATAAAGGACCCCCAAAGTCAACATCTGTGTGGTCAACTCCCTGCTCTGTCAAATTTGTGTTTGCCAAACAACTCAACTTTTCCAAGGGAAAAACGTAAGCATTGCCTCCCAACAGAAATTACATGTATGTTAATTCTGCCTGTAAACCCTTGTCTGTGAAAAAAGGGTACTTGTAGATGTAATAATACTTGTGCACAGAAAAATGTATGTGTAACTAAATATGCACAGAAGTTTCATTTAATTAGCTATTTAGTTTGGGTAGTTAAGCATTAGTTTATTACTGGTGACCCTTTATGTTACTCTGATATTGCATATAAGAACAGAATCACTATTTGTCTATCTGTCTTTCTACAAAAACACTTATAAATAACAAATAGAATTTCAATTCTGCTATTAAAAAATACCAAGGAAAATAAGCTAGTAATTATATTAATTAAAGCTAGTAATTCACTTCATTAGCATGGCAAAGAGACTTAGTATGAGATAAAAATCACTCATACAAACAGAAGTTGTATACTTCTGGAGAAGCATTAACACATCATAACAAAATGAACAGCAAGGGACCAAAATGAAGGTTTAAATATAAACTGAAAGATAGCTAGAAGGAATATGAATTAAAAATGCTCTGAATAACCTCAGAAATGTATCCTCATTCCTGAAGCACCCACATGCCACCTTCCCTGCAATATTGTGGGGTTAGAAACAGCTCCAGTGAGAAGGAGCTCTCTTCTGTTGACTGGCTCCCATGAAAGGGCTTATAAAAATTGTTATGAAACATTGTTTAAAAAATCAAATAAACAAAAACCCCACCAAAAAAACAACAAAAGAATTCAGCTACTGGACAGCCTAATAATGGACAAAGGAAAAAAAAAACCACAGTATAACCAGCTTGTCTTGGTCACATCAGATCAGGTCCCAGTCCAAGCAAATGTTGGCTGTACTGGGAGCCAGAGCCAAAACATCAGGACAGCACTGTTTTCCCTTGGAGTTTCCCCATCAGTCTTGAGTTGAAAATTCCCCAATTTACAGCTGGAGTCCTGGAGCTATATTGAACTATAGTCTCTGAAACTCACTATTCCAAAGGCCATTAGTGGGCCTCTGTGTGTTGAAAACTTTGGGAGTACATCACTAACTTTGTTTCTAGGAGGCCTTTTAGCTTTGGTAAGTGATGGTCAACTGCTTCACATATATCACAGTAACCAAAAGTTACTGCTGCTGGTAGTGGTGGATACAGAGAGCAAGCTGCATACATGTGCTTTTCTGTTACCTGGTCTGTGAAAAAAGCTGCAGAGAAGAGGTTGACAATGTCACTTTGTCTCTCTTGGAGCTTATGGAAATACAGTTCATGGCGTTGGTATCACCCCTCAACAAATATTCTTGTGGCACAGACAGAAATTAGCTGCCCCATCAAGTGAAGGTGTGGAAAGCTCTGCAGGCTATGATCTCCTCATGATTAATAAATCTGTCAAAGTCATCCAGAGCCACAAGCACATCCTAGCACGACCTATTCAATCCACATCTCGTTCTTCAGGGAGCAGTCAATGAGCTTATATTCCACTCGATGTGTCTAAGACACACTCAGGAGAATTTGACCCTAAAAATCTTATCTAAGCTTTCAAAAAATCAAGTAGCTCAAAATCAAAGAAAATTCCCTGGTGCTGTAGGAACATGGTTCATCTTGTAATACATTCTTCTAGCATATATCCGCTTCAGTTTTTAGCAGAGAAAGAAAATATAATATACTGATTAGGCAAGTATACTACAAACAGAAGATCCTGACCACATTATCTTTTTTGCTCTTAAAAATGCACAAAGACATAATTTTCTATGCAGATGTGCACTGGGGATTCTGTTCATTATTGACATGCCTTTAATAGTTGGGAATGAGCAAAACTACCTTGTAAATTGCCTCCCAATCTTATTGAAATAGCCTGATACAAACTGCACCCTAATTGCTAAATTAGGACTATGTGCTTTGCTGAGCTAATTTTCTTGTTAAATGGGCACATGGTGTGGCAGTTAAGGGCTTTTTATCAGGTTATTACAATGAGAGATTATATAGTTTCAATGTAATTGAATTTTAACGAGGACAACTCTTAAGGAAATACACCTCCATAAATGATGCAGTGCTAATGTTATGCTGAGAAACTAAAGATGACAATTCAGTGGAGCCCACTGGACCTAGGGGCCTCTTTAGGGCTTTAATTAAAAGAAGTGAGGAGTCCTCTTATTTTTTTATATATATTTTTAAACACATTATTCTTAGCCCTGTCTCTGTTCCTGACCCAGCCAGAGAGTCAATGGAGCTGAAGTAGGTTCCTGCTTTCATTTCTGTATCTCAGAACTGATGAATGGGACTCTCTGCTCTAAAGTCCAAATTCATTGTCATTCATTCTTTCTTAGATGCACTCAGGTAACAAATTCAGCAATTAAGCAATTCACGTTCAGCAGTCTTATTGGCGGAAACAGATGAAGAAAAACATAGAATGCATTGCATAAGTCTTATCCATGAGTGATGAGAGTTGGCTGAATTCAGTGCAGTCTGAATTCTATTGGTAGGTTTCAGGTGCTGAAGCTTTCCTGGAGGAGTGCTAGGTGTGTTTTCTGTACCTAGCAGCAGAAGTTATCTGTATTCTCCTAAAGACACAATTTCTTGCTGAGGGTTGAGGCAGTGGGAAATTACTAGAACTATGGAACAGAAAAATATCAGCCTTGAAGTATGTTCTGATTAAGAATAAAATAAACCTCTCTCAGCTCTGATGATTGTTCTTCAGGGGGAAGAAGACACGCATGGTATTACACAACATCTGTGATGGGATGTCAAAAAGACAAACCAACCCAGACATATACACTTCAGAAAAGGAAACCCTAAAAGGTTGGGTTTACTATAGCATTACTTAGCTACTCTGTTCTTGTACTAGATATCATCAGTGTGGGGCAGAAAAGTGGCATATGACTCATTTCCGACAGGGAAAAACATTTCCAAAATGCTGTGAAACGCGACACAAATGGACAGAGACTGGGAAGCTCAAAAACCCTCAAGATGTAAAGTAACTAATGCATTAGGTGAGGTGTCAGTGTTTGTCAACAGGGATTGCAGGCAGCTATTTCCACTTATAATATGGAAACAAACCAAGCAATCCCACAAAGAGAAAATGTCTTGATAAGCTCTACAGTTATTGTGTTTTAATTGCTGGTAAATGCCAGCCCAAATAATGGCATCTGCTGTGTACCTGTGCAATCACAGTGCGCTGGAATGAGCTAATGACTGCCGAGCAGAAGGCTGGCCCGAAGCCACTGCACGTGTACACCTTAATGAAGGTCTCATGGGGAGAGGGAGGCATTGAGCAACAGACCTCTGAGACTGTAGAAGCTGCTGGAGTGGAGAAGGGATCAATGTGGGCTCATTTTACCCACTGGAAGGACACACACTCTTTAAGGATGTTTGCTTGGCAGCTGTCTGCCTCACACGCATACAGACATAAAACTGGCTGCGGTGTTGTGGTATGCTCAGGTGCAGAAATGTGTGTGATAGCAGTTACCATAATGAACATATTAGACACTGCTCATTACATCCTTGAAAAGCAACCAGGCCCAGCTCTCTCTGAACCGCAGTGAATTCAGCATCAAAGTGCTGATATGGAAGAAAACGTGCTTACGGCAGCTGCTTTTATCTTTGCATTTTCCATTACTAAACTAACATGCTTGCTGAGAATAAGGGATTAACCCTGTCCTGGCCCATCCCTAACCACGTGGCTCTGGAGACTCTTCTAAGGATGGCTTTGGAGCACAATGATAAGAGAGCTCCTGGGGAGGAAGTAAGAATATACTCAGAATTGATAAAATGATCTGACTGCCTCAGGATTACTTCAAATATTAAGACACTTGAGGCATTTCAAATACCTAAACATTAAACTAAAGGTGATCCCAAACCACAAAGCAGCACCACCACTTAGTGATGAGAACACCAGGGAACCCAAATACTTTCTGTGCTACTGATGGGTTGTGCTTCCTAAAAAAAGTCCTTTCACCACTCGCTGTCCATCTTTTCTTCCTGCTTAACTGTTTAGGGATGTGCTGAGGTTCCAGCTACCTGCTGCCTATGTGACCAAGGTGCAAATGACACTGTGTTCAGGTTTAGAGAGGAACGAGAGCCTTCGCTCTCCCAGTGTGCTATTTACATGCCACTTGCCATAAAGGGAAAGTTTTTCTAAATCTGCCCAGTCAATCTGTCATTTTATATTCAATTAGTAAAACCTCCCTAGGTCCTTACCAGCTTTCTTGGGCTCCTTCCCCCCTTCTCCCTTTGCTTCTTATGGCCCTTCATGATCCACCACTTTCGTGTCCTTTTCCCAACTGTGTTAAACCTCATCTGCTCCTAATATTTGAAATAGTGACTACTGTATGTGTTGGTGAAGCTCTTTCTAGCTTTCTGGATCAATAACTTTCATTCTTAAGCTTCCCAAGAGAATAGGATGTGTGGGTAAATATGGTATGTCTGATCTGCCTTGAACCTGTTTCTGTTTAGGTTCCAGTGCTTGATGTCTACTGACTCCTAAAAATGAACACTGAGCACATGCATAAACAAGAGGCAGAAACCAACTCAGCATATGGTGCTGGGTGTTCCTTTGGAGCAGAGCTTCTGATCTAGACGATGTTTGCAGGAAGCATCATCATCACCATCTGAGGGCTTTTTGGTGGAGGGAATTGGAGCTACAGTGTCTAGAAGGTGTCATCTGTGACGAACCTTCCATATGGCAGGATCTGAGCCTGAGCCCTGCACTGTAAGTCACTGCTGCCAAACATTGTGTCAGCACAGTATTCTTGCTTTCTGTCAGCTGTAGTGTATAAAGTTTCTAGTGATGCAGTGACTAAGAGAGAACACCACATTGACATTTATTCTGATTTGCCACAGATAATTTAATCAGCGAAACAAATGAACATACAAGGAGACTGAAGTAACCTCTTAACCCTGAGAGTGCTCTTTCCAAGAGGAAGAATTAGACATGTCAATTCAAGGCTCTGTGCTAAGTTTGTACTTCCCTTACTTTGTTGGTATTTCAAAGTGACACTCTAAAACCAGAGATACAACAAACAGATAACAGTAACAACACAGCAAAGGCCTGCAGAGACATTCAGCCTATAAACACATTTCCCAAAGCACACACACCTCTTGCCTTCTTTCCTGTCCTGTGCAAGTGCCATTGCATCAAACAAGTTGTCTGTATCATGTTGCTGTAAAAATGAACTTCCTTCTGTTTTGGCAGTTTGGTTACACACACAAACATTTACCCTGTGTGTAATTCTGGATTCTCTCTCCAGCTCAGTTGGAGTTGATGGGTCAGAGTGCTGTGCTGCAGAGAGGGATCAGGGGGAGCAGCTGAACCTCACAGCTCCTCACAACCTTGTTCTTCTCATTGAGCTCGGCCTGCACAGATCATGCCTTTCTTGACAGCTTTACCTTCATACAAGGAAAAATTTGATAATTTGGACCAGTCTTATTTATTATAAAGCCTTATGTACTATTGATGTTACGGAGAAAGAAAAGCTGCTTCAAACAAGATTCTGTATGAACTCTCATGAAAGAAAAATCCAACCCCCACTTATTTCCTTTCTCACTTTGTTTTAATATTTTTCACCTGAATATCTCAAGTATATTCTGCCAAGGTAGAAAAAAAATCTTCCCAGTAAAAGGAAGAAATAGCACTCTGTCTTTCAAGTTTATGATTCAAGCACCCCAGATAAGCAGCAGTAGTCACAAGCCATTAGAATGGAAAGCCTGAACTGCTCTCTGGCTGCAGCTGAGCAGGTGCTAAGCACTAGAGGCAGAATCATGCAGTGCAAAGAGCAGCGATCCTGGCAAAAGCCAAATAAATCCCCAAGCCCCCAGTAAATATTGTTTGCATATATAGCTCACCATGGCTGACTACCAGGAGGAGCACAACATGTGGAAGACAGTGCTCTTAACTGAGGGTACACAGCTTGACTAAGATAATAAAGGATGATGGTACAGGATCTGGAGCAATAAACACCATATTTTAATGAATAATTTTTTGAAATAGCAGAACACAAAGTCATTATAAGGGTTATCTGTTTCCATCAGCAATCTGTTGTGTTTGTGACAGTAACCCTGGCCTGTATTTGTTCACATTATCTTTATGCCAGGAGCTTTTAGAGGGGTTGCTATGGCTCGTGATTGCAATACACTTGGAAAATGGATGCCTGCTAGCACCTTTGCACCTAAAAGGTATAAAAGGAGTAATTAGCAAGGTAATATATGGAGGCAGGCAGTCAGAACTCATTTCTTTTTGTCCTCCATGTGTGATTGATAAGAGGGTTCTTCGGGAGCTCCAGTAATCTGTCCATAGTCTGAAGCTCCTTCTGAGCTTAAGAATTTCAGAAAATTCAGTGGAAGGTCATTGTAATATGGTGAGTAGTTCTCACTTCTTCTTTGACCTAGTTTAGGGATTTCTAATTTTTTTTATTTGATGTTATCTTGGTGGGATTTAATTTGGGATCTTTGCGTGTTACTGAAAGGTTTGCTGCTTAGTCCAGCTAGATTAGAGAGCCTGGTTGCCTTCCTGATGTTAGGAAAATTAATCCACAGACATCAGAGGTTTATGTCCAAAAAGGAGACAGAGGAGTCCTGTTAGTCTATTCGAATAAAGGGAGAGGCCATGGGGTCTCTCAAATTGCCTCCTTTTTATCCTAATTTCCTGGCTGCATTTGCCTCTCTCTTTCCCCATTGGCTGAGGTACTTGAGAGGTACAGACTTCCTGAAATGCTTAATACAGACCCCCTTCTAATGTGTGCCCCTTTTTGCTTTTCCTATGGAATTTATGGTTCTTCCCATTGCTTCTTTCATCTCTCAGTATCTATCTATCAGCAGACCCACAGTTTGTTGGTAAAGACAAATGCCTCTCACTCCTTTCATCAATCAGTGGAATTCCTCCCATTGTTGCTTTCACCTCTCAGTATCTAGCTTTTACCTATCAGCAGATCCACAGCTTGTTTGTAAAGACAAATCTATCTCATTCCTTTCGCTGAGAGGGTGTCCCTGTCCTCTGTAGATACTAAATTCCATAACGTTGTCAAGCATGTATGTGCTGTCTTTTCATGACTTTGGCCAGAAATTCTTACTGTTGACTCAGGAAGGAGGAAGTTTTAAATGCAGGAATTCACTGTGGACAGCTTCCTTCTCCTGAGCATATGGCCTGCTTTTCCTCCAACATCCCCAGTTTGGGGTGGGGCAAGCAAAGAGGTGCTGGCATAATCCATTGTCTAGGCTCACAGTAGGTCTTAATGGAGAGAGGATGATGTATTTGATCAATAAGGGCCTCATTTCTCTAATTGTCTTTGTTCAAATTGTCTCTGACACAGGGCTGAGCTTCGTGTGGAGTGGGAAGAAAGGGAAGGTGGTCCTTTCACCTTAAACTTGTACTTGATGTTAGGGTGAGTAGTTACAGAGGGCGTAGGAGCTTAATATTTCCTGCACAGAGATCCTTACAATTTGAAACAGAGTTAATGTGTGTGATGAAGAAACAGTGTTTTGCCCAGACCAGCTTGTCTGGTAAGCAAAATAAAAAGTCTGGTTTATTTGCAGAATGGGAAATTTCTTATTGTATTTTTCTTCTCACACAAACTGAAAACCCTGGGAGTAAGTGTTGGGAGGGCTCGTAAGGGAAAAGCTTTCTCCTATTGTCACCTGGGAAGGAGGTTTGGGGAAAGTGGTTTTTTTTTTTTTTTTTTTTAAGTGTTTCAGAGGGTGAGGAAAGAGGACAAGTGAGGGGTTTGGATTTTTTGTAGTTGAAGGGCAGTCTATTCTCCTTTTCCTTCCAGCCCTGCTAGTTCTGAATCCAACTGGAGCGGGAGATGATAATAGAGAGCTTTCACATGCAAATATGTCAATTTACTTCCACAATAGCAAACCACAGAGGGCTGAAAGGGAAGCCACTGCAACCCTGACAGTTCCATTGTTCCAAAACCACTCTGCTCCTCAAATTCAGGGAAGGAAGTCTAATCAAAGGCCATTCAAGTTGCAACCACAGGACTTGCCTTCTTCATCTTCTTGAAGCTTCTCATCTTTCTCAAATCTCTCTTCATAGTAAAATCACTGACATGCTCACCTGGACAGCTCCATCTTACCATGTTACATCAAACTGGCAGAGCTGAAGAGGTTTTTTCCACAGCCTGAGAAATGACTTTTACCTTCTCACTCAGTGGTGTCACTGGAGTAAAGAGAAATGGAGGGCAGGGACATGCATTTATCTCCAAGCCTTCCTTGTGTCTCCCAGTGTAGGGAGATGCATTTCAAGAAGACAGGCAAGGTCCAGAACTGCATGCTTTGCTTTTAGGTGTTATTTACAAACTAAGTGCAATCCTTTCTCCACACACATGTAAATAGAAATGGATAGAGTGCTCTTCATAGACTATGACAATAAAATCTTTGAATCCTTCCCTGAAAATAATTTTGCTCTTTAATGGGCTTGCAAATACAAAGTAGGAAACACAAGTTCCTGTTTTAGACCATTCAGTTTGACCCCCCCGCTCCGACAAGCTGAGGTGAAATGACAATTTTCTCTTGTGTTGTGAGAGCTCATAACAACACAGAGTCTTTCTCAACTCTAGAAGCAGACTGGAGGTCTGAATGTGGCAACCAAGCTAGACACTTGTGCCTGGTAGTGTGGAAGTGTTTCTAGGTCTGACGTGTTGGGCCAAGACAGCAAAAAGGAGCTGGGCTCAACATATCTGTGTCAGTGATTAGCAGGGCTGGAGCAGTGCCCATCCAATCCCCTCCACAGGTGAACTGCTCAGGAAAGGGCAGGAATGGAGGAAAGAGCAAAAAGAACTTTGGGAACTCTACAATGTCTGGTGCTGCAATGCAAGTACTTAAAACAGACAATCCTTAATGCTCTTAGAGGGTTTTATTTGTGTGTTTCAAAGATTTTTGCTTGTGTGGGGAAACCTCTTGCCCACAGTAAACTTCAGAGTTAAGGAAGATGCAAAGAAGAAGGCTGCCTGTACTGTTACTCTGAAGCCAGTGCTCAAAACAGCCTGCACAATAATAAGCAAAATACAAAGTCAGCCTTAGTTTGCACAGTGTGAGTAAACCCTGCTGATGGAGGATTTTACAGCAATGCCTGTGCATTGCACATGTCTTTGTGGATGCACCTTGAAGGGAGGTCAGCAGCCAGCCTTCTTCTGGGAGGTTTGGTTAACATGCCACAAGAAAAACACAAGAGAACCCATTTGGATTTCACTTGTGGTCTTTTGTTACTGCATCTTGAAAACAAATATAAAGCTTTCAAAGTCTTGAGTTAAGCCCTCTGGGATTTTTTTTTTCCTCAAATGCTGCAATAGGACAGCATGCAAACCTCTCAGATCAGTGTCCCTCTGGGGTCTGTGCACTGAAGAATTGTAGAAGGGGGAAAGTAGCTTCCAGCTACCTTTATAGTGTCCAAGTACCCACAGAAACCAGAGAGCTGTTTTGTTATGTCAGACATCAGCAAGCAGGAGTATGACTTGTAATTTTTAAAAAGGCAGCTAGTGAACAGGGCTGGATTTCAATGGTGTGAAAAATCTCACCTTTATTTACACAGGAGCAGACTTATTGTCAGCAGTGAATGTCTTATTTCCTCCTACCTGAAGAGTATTTTTTCTGGGAGAGAGAAAATATTTGAGAGTCAAAGTAGTTTAGAAGGTGATTTCCTGATGGGCAGCGCTAACAGTTTCCAATCACCCATCATAGGATTATGTTTTCCTTTATTGCAGTATAATTATTTGAAAGTTTCTTTATGCTGAACTTTTGAGTCAAATGGCCTTTATTTAATGCAGACCACAGTGTACCTACAATCTATATATGGGAAATCTTCAGTATGATGAGCAGTTTATAACTGTTCCTCATCTAAGGAAATTCTATTTCTAACAATCTGAAACACCTTTAAGGCACAAACTTCTTCAAATCCAAACATTCTGCCATTTTCCTCTGCCCTGAGATCTGCAAAGTATCTGTAGATTCTTTGTTATGTGTGTAAGGAAACTAGTAGTAGTTTTCCTGAGTTTGAATGTAACATAAGCAAATTTACCACCATACTTGAAGACATCCTCTACTTCTGAAGGATTTCTTCTGTCTTAGTTGACATGGACTGTGGAATTTCTACAAATTCATTATTTTTAATTAAGAAAGTGAGTTAAAAATATATATATATATATATTTGCTGCCAGTTAATTACCAGGAAATGGAGAAGCATGTGCTACCTGCCACAATTAATTAGTCTGCTGGTGGGTTCCTAGCTCACATAAGCCTGTATTCTAATTATGTGGAGACAGTGTCTGCCATGAAGCATTAGTACCCAACCACTGAGGTGTGTTTGCAGTGCCACGGATTTCATCTGCTGGGTCAGCTGTCAGAAACACAGATGGTGAAGACCCATGAAATGATCTTGTCCCATCCTCCTGGTTAGCACTGATTTTCTCACCTTTAAGGACTCTGTCCAGCCTGCACTTAGCCGATTAAGGAAGGGAAAAAGAGCGTTTCACAGTTTCAGAGGGAAGAAGTGCATCTTAATTTGTGGGCCATGACCTTGCAGCTATGCAGTTCATGGGCAGTTTATCAGTGCTGAAAACACTGTAATAATCCTACAGCAAAGAAAATAGAGTGTTCCGTATGGAATCTGGTAGAGGCAAAGCTTTCCAAATAGGAGATGAAATATGGTGGTGCTTACTATAGCCAGACTTATTGCTGTCATGTTAAATATTTGTGTGTTGGCTCAAGGAGCAGAAAGCAGAAATCTAAAGTAAATACATTTTGGTTGATTTCTCAGATTTTAAGTTAGCATTATGATTTCATAACAGGTAAGGAGCAGACATAAGTCTTGGGTGTAGGGGGCTGATCATAACCAAAGCAAAATGTAATCAAGCGTAAGACTTCTAATGTTAAGTAGGTAAATTGAAAGTATAGAAATGTTTAAATTTTATTTTTTGACAGAGGCTGGATTATGCTGTCCCCCCCC